>PVLD010007811.1:0-88517 GCA_004027595.1 Dinomys branickii
CAGTGTGCTTCATCTTCACAGTTTAAATAGCCTGTCATATACCTGGAAGGTGGAATTCCCACGGTGGGTGGAGGCTTTCTTTGTGCTGCCTGCTCATTAGAGAGAAATGTGTGGCCCTGAATTCTCTTACAACTCAGGGCTTTGGGATAGAGGAGAGGCTGTTGAGCCCTGATCTCTGGAGTCATGGGCTCAGGGCTCCCAGCTGTTCAGGATCTGAGGATGGATGTGCTGGCTGGGGGGCACTGGGCACATGGGCCCCTTGCCTGTGGCAGGCCTCCGGGAGACATAGCTGTGTTCTGCACTCGGCACAAGATGCAGACCCAGCCCTGTGGTAGGTGGAGTGGCTGTCTCCATGTGTTTGCTGTGGGGACTTGGGGGTGTGGTATCAGGATGCACCAGTGCCACATTGTCCTCATCCCTTCCCTGTCTGCGGGATTTGGAAAAATCTTGGACACCAGTAGAGCTAGCGGTTCCCTGCCCCAGAAGTCCAGGTTTTGCTGGTGAGACTGATGCCCCAGATGCACAGTCCCCTCCATGTGGAAGGGAGTGCATCCCTGTAGCTGTCCTAGCTCTGGTGTCCCAGATGGCCATGCCCCCAAGAAGCCATGCACTTGCACCCCATGGTAATCTGTGCCTAATGAAGCCTTGGTTCCCTGGTGATGATCAGCAACTGCTTCCTGCCCAGAGCTGCTCAGCCCAGATCCCAGGTTTGTCAGTCTGATCACCTGCTCTTCCTCAGTGTCTGATACATAGTAAGCACTCAGTCAATACTGCTGCCTGGCACAGTGTGCAGAAGGGGACCACCTTCTACAGCCTGGTGACCCTCCTGGTCATCAAACCTCCCTGACATGGCCCCCTTGCTGGCTCGGGCTGCAGCTGACTGTCCCAGCAGGCTGCTTCCTGTGGAGCTGCAGCCACCAGGGCCTCTGACTCTCCCCTTTGGAGGCCTTTTGTTTGGGCTCCTGTGACACCCCCTGCCAGCCCAGCCCACCATGAGCAGGCTGTCCTGAGGCTGCTGGGGGCAGGAGGCCTCTGGTTTTCTAGTAGAGTAATATGACAGTGGTGGCCGCTGGTTTCCAGCCCCGTGCCGAGCGCTTCAGACACCAGTTCTTAGAGTGCTCCCGGCCAGCACCAAGGAGAGGACATCAGCCTGCCTTGTGGACAGGGACACTGAGGCAGAGAGGGAAGCACAGTTCCGTGTCACTCTGTGGTGAGGACAGGCAGAGGTGGGACATGAGCCTGGGTTTGGGTGTCAGCTCTAAGTCATCCGTGACCCCCCAGCTCTTTTCTGGCTGCCTTGGACACTGGGAGCCTGACTGCCAGGGACTGCCAGGCTGCCTGTCTGACCCCAGGTGTACGGAAGCTCCTGCAGCTCACGGTTCTGGGGCATCTGCTCTCTGCAGATGGCAGTGAGCCACCAGGAGGGCACACCCAGGGTAGGGAGATGGATGGTGTCACTCAGGTTTAGCCAGCTGGAATGCAGCTCTGGCCCTCTGGTTGGCCACATCACCTGGAGCAAGCCTGTCCTGTCATACCTCGATTAATACCTGCAGATTGTCCAGCCCAGCAGGGACATAGAAAACCTGAAATGGTACCATTTATTGTTTATGTTAGTTTCACCTCATGACTTTTTCTGGCCGTTTGGTGGCTTTGGGAACTGGACAGAGTTACTGAGAATTACAGACCCAAGCAGGAACTGAATGAGACCTTTATATCCCCTCCTTGGGTTTCCCTCATTCAGTGACTACACATAGGAAAGAAAGTCCTGTTGGTTTGGCTCAGTCAGATGCTGTAGATGCCCACTGTGCAAGGTTTCTGTTATTCACCGGCTCTGTGGGAGCCTCCCGGGCCTCAGTTTTTCCATCTGTAAAGAGGGGCACCACCTAAGGCTGTGGTAGAGCTCTCAGAAACAGCAGGAACAATGTCTGGAGTGTGGTGAGTGTCAGCAGGTGTCACTGTGAGGTGGGGGGGGTGGGAGTGCAGGGCACAGGAGAAGGATGCCTGGCCGTGCACACGAGGAGACCAAGGGTCAGAGAGGCCAGCAAGGTGTCAGAAGCCACACAGCCAGGATTTGGATCCCTTTGTAATGGGAGGCTGCGGAGGGCAGAAGTTTTTGCTGGTAGTCTTCACTATGTGTTCCTAGGGCCCAGCATGGTCCCTGCACATGGTAGGTGCTAGCGAATATCTGGGGAGTGGGTGGAGGGGATGGACAGAGGCAGCTTTCATGCACAGAGCCATGTGGTCCCACAGCCTGTGCCCTGTACCTCTGATGGAGAGGCCTGGCACTGGTCACGCAGGGTGTGTCCAGCTTCTTGCCAAGAGCAGAGGTGGCATTTCCCATTTCTCCATCCTGAAGAGCAGATGTGGACATGTGGTCCTCACAGGGGCCCTGGCCCAGCCAGCCTTAGAGGAGGGAGGACTGAAGGCTCCTCACAGAGTCAGAGCCATTCTGCCGTGACAGGACAAGGGCCCCCTGGGGTGGGGTGGGGTGGGAGCCCTGTGGCCGTGGGCCTGGAGGGCTCCCTGCTTGGGCTGAGCAACCGGGCCTTGCCTGCCCGTGAGCCATCAGAGCAGGAGCCTCCCTGCTCCTCTTGTGATTTTCATACAGTTATTCCTTTTCAAAACAATTTTTTTAATACTGGGGGTTAAACCCCAGGGTCTTCTCCCCCAGCCCTTTTCATTTTTTCATTTTGAGGCAGGGTCTTGCTGAGTCACCAAGTTGCCCAGAGTGGGCCGACACTTGCAGTCCTCCAGCCTCAGTCTTTCAGAGTACTGAGATTACAAGCACTTTTTATTTGTGGTTTTACATTTGTTTATGTAGACATCAATACACGCTCACTGTAACATTTAAATAAGGGTGACCAAAGCCAGCCCATACTTAGCTTTTGCTGGATTCTAAGGCTTTTATATTTACCTCAGTGTTGTGTTTTGCTTTGTACCAGGGATTGAACCCAGGCCTTCATATTGAGCCACGTCCTCAGACCTTTTAATTTTTTATTTTGAGACAGGGTTTCACTAAGTCACTAAGTGAGTTTCCCCAGCTGGGCTTGAATTTGTGATCTTTCTGCATTAGCTTCCCAGTGTTCTGGGATTACAGGTGTGAGGCACTATGCCAGCTTTAATTCGATCTGCATAATCCTCCCATGAGGTAGTGGGGGAGATGGTAGTTCTCCTTTGACAAATAGGGAAAGTGAGGCAGAGAAGAAGTGAGTCACTCAAGGTCACATAACTAGTTAATGCTGTTCCTGGGATTTGAACCCAGGCTTCCAAATCTTTTTCCTTAGCCTTATTTTCTATATATAGGTAGTAATAGCTTTCCTGTTTCCTCCATGTGCCCCATATTTGGTGTGGGGTGTTACCACGGTCTCCAGATGAGCTTGCTTCTGCCAGGCCTTTCTTGCTCACCACAAACTGTAGTTTGGTTTGATGTATGCGTTTATGTAGACAGGATTGCACACTTGGATTGTTCTCCAGTTTGCATTTTGGCTGACTCATGTGCCTTGGGGGGGTCCCAGAGGTGGCAGGCAGGACCTTTTGTACCCTTTCCAGTGGCTTGTAGAATGTTTCACCCTATGGGGTAGACCCTAGGTCATTTCAGTAGCTCTTAACTACTGGGGCATTTGGGTTGTAACTAATTTTCTCCTATTATGAACACTGCCAGAGGAAGAGAATTGCCTTGTATGTGCCTTTTGTCTCAAATACTTATATGTGAGTTGCTGGGTCTAAAATTGCTTGTGTCAAGAACCAGCAGCACTGTAGGTAAGGACCTACAGCATGTTCAACAGTACTGGGTATTATTAGTAATTTTAAAAGTTTAATTAATTGACTTTTTGAGGCAGTGTCTTGTGATGTAGTACAGGCTAGCCTGGAACTCCTTATGTAGCCCAGGCCATGAACTGTTAATGGTGACAAACTACTGATTGTCCTGCCTCAGCTACCCAGGTGCCTGGATTGAAGGGATGTGTTACCACTCCTGGTAGTAATTTTTTTTTAATTTTTGTGTTACTGGGGATCAAACCCAGTGCCTGCACATGCTAGGTGAGTGCTGTACTGGCTGAGTTCCATTCCTAGCCCACCTCAATGTGTGTATGTTTGTTGTTTTGCTTTGATTTGGGTTTTTTGAGATGGGGTCTTCCCAGGTAGTTCAAGCTGGCCCTGGACTCTCGGCCCTGCCCTTGCCTCAGCCTTGGTAGTGCTGGGAGCCCAGGTGTGTGCCCCCGTGACCAGCCTTGTTATGGGGTTTTAAACCTGGTCCCTGGAATGTACTGCGTAAGTACTCAGCTACTGAGCTACACTCCCAGCCCATTTCTTCCCTTCCCCCTCTTCCTCCTTTTTCTTTTCCTTTCCTTTTTTCTTTTCAATTGCCCATGCTGACCTCAAACTTGAAATCCTCTTGCCTTGGCTTCCTGAGGCTCAGGGATTACAGGTGTGTGTCCTTGCACTGGGCCCAGTTTTGATTTTGATTCAGTGCGGGGTGAACAGCTTTCCGGTGGTGGTTTGAACCCCGTTACCGTGGTTTGAGTTGCCTGTGGTCAACCAGGGTCTGAAAATATTCAATGGAAACTTCTAGAAATAAGAATCAACACATCTGCAGTATGCCTGGCCCAGCCAGTGTGATTAGATGTCCCCTGCCGCCCATTTCCATGCGGTATATGCCCCATACCCAGGCCCTCCTGGGGTGGAGGTGCACCTTCTTTCAGGAACCCAGCGGTCCCCACCGGCCGTGCCTGCCGCCCGCTCATCCTGTGCCCCTTTGTCTTTTAGCCTGGCCACCCCGCTTCGGTCTCCGCCATGAACGGGCCCACCCTGCAGACCCCCACACCGCAGCCTGCCGCCCCGCAGCCCCCCGCGCCCCTCCGCGGCTGGAGCGAGTTCTGCGAGCTGCACGCCTCAGCTGCGGCCCGCGAGCTGGCGCGGCAGTACTGGGCCTTCGTGCGGCAGCACCCGCAACATGCACCGCCGCGCGCAGAGCTAGTGTCCCTGCGCTTCGCAGACCTCTTCCAGCGCTACTTCAGCCGCGAGCTGCGCGACTCCCGCGTCGCTGGGCAGCCCGGCCGGGACTACCGCGAAGCGGCGGCGCGCGGGCCAGCCGCCAAGGCCGAGGTGCCCGAGCCCGGCCCGGTCCCTGCCGCCGCGCCGCCCAAGGCTCGCAGCTCCGAGGATCTGGCGCCGTCACGCGTGCCTGGCGCCTGCGCCCTCCAGCAGCTGCGCCGTGGCCTACGCCACCTCTTCCGCCGCCGCTCAGCCGGGGAGCTGCCCGCTGCTTGCGTCCAGGGGGACGCTGTTGAGGCCCCTGCTCGGCCTGGCCCGACCCGAAAGCTGCTGCCCTGGAGCCTGGCCAGAGAGTCGCCACCCGACGCCCTCAAGGAAGAGGCGCTGCGCTACAGCCTGGCTGACGAGGCGTCCATGGATAGCGGTGCGCGCTGGCAGCGTGGGAAGTTAGTGCTTCGTCGTGTGCCGAGCTCGGACGGCAGCCCAGATGGTGTGCTGGAGCTCTTTGACCCTCCCAAGGTAAGCACCGTTGAGTGGACCTCCTGGGGTGGGATAGTGACGTTTTTTCCAGTCTGTGCCCTCCAAATGCCTATAGGAAAGTAGATCTTTTACCCAAACCTTTATCGTAAGATCAGCTGCAAAGAAAGTTTTAATAGTATTGCGTGCCTTTGTCATAACTTAGCAACCAGACCTGGCGCAAAAGTTACGGAATTCCACCGACGTGTAGGTGGTCCAGAAAACCGTTTTTTGCGTCACAGGTGGGTGGTGATGTGGGATAGAGCTGAAGTACGTGAAAACCCTGAGCAGCTGACAATGACAAATGGAGGTTGTATTTCCAGAGGGGTCAGAGCTGTTGAATTCCTTTAGATCGCCCACACTTCATCTGATTTCTTTCAAGTTAAAACAAACCTTGTCACCAGGCCTGGTGGTGCAACCTGTAATTCCAACACCCTGGGAGGCTGAAGCCTGTGGTTTGCAAATTTGAGCCCAGCCTGGGCAGTTTAGCAAATAGCGAGGCTTTTATCAAAATAAAAAAGGGCAGAGGATGTAGCTCAGTGTGAAGGCTCTGTGTTCAAATCCCAGTACCATTAAATAAATGAAATAAGAGGGCTTGGAGGTACGGGCCTCGTGGGTTTGACCCCTCATGCCACACACAAAACTGTTTTGTCCTTTTCCTTGGCATCCAGCATAGTGCCTGCTGTGTGGCTGAGGCTGCAGATCACACAGTTTGCACACTGAGCTCCATGTTTGGGTCAGGTGCGTGGTCCTGTTAAGTGCCAGGGCCTTGCTGTAGGGTAAGCGAAACAGAGGAGAGCTGGGCCTGGCAGAGGCAATGGAGGCCAGCAGTCACTGGTGGTACTTCCGGAGCACCGCTGTCTGTTGGCACCAGCTGAGTTAGGGGAGCTGGGGACACATGCTGTCCTTTCTCCTGGTTGGGTTTTTTGAGTGGTGTTGCTAGATCACAGGGTGAATGCACATTTAACTTTAGAAGAAACCACCATACATCTTGCAAAGTGGCCACTCTGTTTTGCGTCCCTGGCAGCTGTGGCTGAATCCCCTGGTTCCATACCCTTAGAAGAACTTGGGATTGGGTGTGTACCAGTGTCTCTTCTAGCGGGGCGCATGGTGGGCAGCTCAGGCTCAGTGTGGCTTTAATTTGCACTCCCTGACAAGTGTCACTGAGTATCGGCTGTGGGCCTTTATTCTGGTGAAGCACCTGCTGTTTCAGTTCTGCCTGCCCTCGGTTGGTGTGTGAGAGGGTTTATATGTTCTGGCCACTTCCTTGGCACTGTGAATGTCCTTTCCCCCTTCGCAGGTTGCTGTGTTCCCGAGATCCTTGAGCCTAATGAAGTATGGTTGTCAGTTGCCTCCTTTTATGCTTGGTGCCATTTGCATCCTACTCCTGATGTCTTTGCCTGATTGGGGCCAGGGGGACACTATGCACTGTATGGTGGGGGCCCTGCTTTCTGGGTCTTTAGGTTTTGGACTGGGAGCTGCCTGGGTTGGCTTTGCATTTGGAATGAGGCGGTGCTGCAGTCCTCCCTTTCACCTGTGCATCGCTGCTATGCTGGCCCTGCTGTGCTAGCCTTGCCGTGACAGTCTTGGCCTGCTGGACTGTAGGGCACATCCACCCTGAGTCTGGGGTCTGTTGTGGGCTGGACCCCAGGACGGTGTTTGGTCCCACTGGCCAAGGCAACTGTCTGGTAAATACTGTCTGTCCTGCTATCACCAGTTTGAGTGAGTCTCATAGGGTGACTTTTTTGTTTTTTTTTTTGTCTTTTTGAGACAGGGTCTCACTATGTAGTTTAGGCTGGCCTTGAGCTCACTTTGTAGCACAGGCTGACCTTGACCTTGTGAGCTCCTCCTGCCTCAGCCTCCCCAGCGCTGGGATTACAGGCACGAGCCCCCACACCTAGTTTATTCAGCTCGTTTTGAAGAACAAGGAAGGGTCGGGGGAGGAGTGACCAAGCCCACAAAAGGGGTACCCTGAAGACTGAGCATCAATTCCAGACCCATGAAGCAGTCAGAAAGTCCCATGTGCAGATAAAAATTATTTTCTCATCATTTGTAAAAGGCAAGGACAGCTCCAGGATGTGGTCCTACCTGTGTGACCTAGTGAGCTCCTGTCCTTGTAAAACTTTACTTTAAAACACAACTACTACAACAAACAGACCCTCCTGGAAGCTGCTGTGGGAAGTAGATTGGCCTGGGAGTGAAGGGCGAATCTGTGTCTTGCGAGTCAGGGCTGTTCTCCGAGTCTCAGCTTCACTCTCTGCATCTGGCCACTCCAGCTCCATGAGGTTGGGGTTGGGGCAGCTGAGGCTGGCACTCTGAGTTGTAGTGCCAGTGTCTATCTTGTCTTATCGCAGTGTGTTTTAGGGATGCCTTGGGCAGAGAACACAGGTCTGTTTCCAGTGCTGGGCTGGCCCTCAGGGCCCTGTGGTAGCCTGGGTCAGTTTACTTCAGGCTCTATCCTTCTGGGGATGCCAGGCATGGGTGCTGCTGCCCTACGGGCTCCGCTATGCCACCTAAGGCTCTGTCTCAGGCCCACGGTTGCTGTGATTCGAGGGTTTGTCCACAGAGCCAATCGAGCCCTGTCTGGCCCAACACAGTTTCTGGCCCTCAGATGGTTAGGAGCACTCAGGCTGGTCCTGTGACTCAGAATGTCTGGCATCCAGGCTCAGGGGCTTAGACCACAAGTCCTGTGTGTGCCTGTTGCATGATCAGCCCTGACCTCACCTGCGGATGGGGCTGGAGCTTTGGATTCGTGTCTGAACGGTAACCTCAGGAGTTCTACAGGAGCTCAGGTACCTGGAGGGAACAGGTACCATCCCGTCGCCATCCTGGAGGAGGCCCTTGTGGCTTGGAGCAGGAGGAGTGTTGGAGCACAACAGTGGCCAGAGGGCTTTCACCGTCTGTGTCCCTCAGGCTCAGCCAAGCAGACTTTCCCGGAAGTCCCAGGCTGGGTGCCCTGAGGCTTGGGCCAGCCTTCCCTGGAACGGGGTGAGCGCCCTCTTAGCTGCAGTGACCTGATCCTCCCCTCCCAGAGTCTCATCTGCTCATCTTTGTGGTGGGGTGATACCAGTGGCCACTCAAGGCCCACCATGAGGGCTGCAGGGGGAGAGAGCCCATTACTGGGGCCATGCAAAAGGAGGCTGCAGTCTGCGACAGGTGGAGGAGGTAGGAGGTGACATTGTGCTATCCCAAGTTCAGGAGATGGAGAAGTCACAGCCCAGGTTTCAGCGATGTGCCTGAAGCTGGGCAGGAGCCTTGAGAGGAGGCACGGCCTCTGCTAGGGGACAGTCCTGGAGGTTTCTTAGCAGGAAGTATGGGCCTCATGGACTTCTGTGATGCAAGGGCCGGGGGATGCACACATACTGAGGGAGTTTCAGGGCAGCCTGCAGGCAGGGGTTGGCAAGGAGGAAAAGAAGGGCTGGGACTGGAAAGGTGGCGCAGCCTCAAGGGCCATGGGCACAGTCAGAGGGCATAGGCTCGAGGCTGTCTGGTGGGCCTGGTGGGCTAGTGCTTTTGGAGCTGTCTGTGGCCTCACACCAGGTTGGCGCAAGAGAGAGCGGCCCAGTTCCTGCCTTGAGAGACCCCAGTTGGTCCTGGGGAGGTGCCTGGTCTCCCTGTATGTCTGATGGGCTTCGAGGGAGTGTGAGGCCCTCCACAGACACTGCCTTAGGCCTGCCCAGCTGCAAGGCAGCTGCTGTGACCTTGTCTGTCTTGCAGATGGGACGCTCAGACCTCGAGAGGTCAGACAACTTTCCCACCACCACTCAGCTCCTGAGTGGGAAAGGGACCTGCACAGAACCTAGGCAGTGCCGCACCTGCAGGAGGACCTGCCACTGCTATGATTGTCTTTGGTGTGGTTGCATCTGGGGCCCTCCTTGGTTGGCACATCTGTTTTGGGCCTTGTGGCTGTTGTCCAGGCTGCTGTTCTATAGATGGGGACACCGAGGCCTGGGGGTGCTGGCCAGGGAGCCCTCATCGGCCCCCGTCTGTGGCTTCCAATGTCCAGCCTGGGAAAGGCAGTGGGGACTCCACATGTGTAGCCCTGTGTGCCCCACCCTAGGGGAGGTCCTGGCTAGGCCTTGGGGCCGGTCAGTGTGCTCAGGTTGTCCCCTCTGGTCCTGAGCAAGGGGCTGGGCCTCAGCAGTCCTGTGCTGGTATCCAGCAGGGAACAGTGCAGGGCGGATGGAACCCCAGTTGGGTGGCCCTCTCTGGGTTGGCCCACTCTGGAGTGAATTCAACTGTGGGCCGGGCTTCCGAGGTGAGCCTGCTGCACAGATGAGGAAACTGAGGCCTGGGAGGGGCCCGGAGCCCCTGCCACCGGGTCTGGCCCTGTGGGAAAGAGGAAGCAGAGCGCAAGGACGTCCGCCGGGGCCTGGTGGTTTCCTCTGAGGTGGGAGCAGGAGCCGAGGCGCGGCGGGCAGGAAGTGGGCCGGGTGGGGCGCGGCCTCCTGTGGGCGCACAGCCTGGGTGTCGGGCTGCCCCGCACGCTGTGGCCCGTGGGGAGGGCACTTCACTCCTGCTGCACGCAGGCCCCCGGCTCGGCCAGGCCATGGGCTCCGTGCCCCCCGTGCCCTCTCCTTGCCCTTCCTGTTGTCCCTGTGCCTGGTACTGCATTTGCCACAAGCCCCGTCAGGGAACAGTTATGAAGCATCTCACATCTGAGGACGCGGAGACCCAGGAAGATTGAGACACCTGCCTACAGCTACACGGCTGAGAGATGGAGGAGCCAGGGTGCCAGGACTGGGGTCTTGTGTGGGCCACAGGCCAGAGCACCAGGGGCAAACCCTGCCCAGCCCGTGTGTCTCATGCCCGTAGCACTGCCCAGTTGCCCCAACAGGCAGACAGGACTCCCCAGCCCCACCTCACACTGCCCTGGACTGTGCAGTAGCACGGGCAGGTGCCGCCCCTGAGCTGTGAAGTGGACAACTGTGGGCTTGACCCAGATGACCGAGCGCTGGGGGGTGAGGGAGGGGGCCTGCAGGGCTCCCTGAGGTCTCCAGCTGCACACAGAGCCAGCTGCCCCTGCAGCCTCCTTATTAGGGTTCCATGTAAAACTGCTTTTGAGAAAGGGCTTTGCCACTTAGAAGAACCCCAGAGTGTGCTGAGACCACGGGCAGATGGTATCGGCGTGCTTCCTTTCTGCTCAAATTCTGTGAATCCTCAGCCTGGAAAGTTCCTCAGTGGGGAGGTGCTGTTATTGCCTCCTGGGCCTGGGGGCCCAGTCCCTCCTCCTGTTTCTGCTCCTGCTCCAAGGCCTCTGAAATTGGCCTTCATGTATGTTGGCGAGCTTGGTGCTGAGACGAGGCTATCGTCGTGGAGTCAGGGCTGTGGGCTCGGAGGCCGGAGTTGGTTCTGGAGCCCCGAGGGGACAGGGACAGCAGAGGGGCACGTAAGGAAGTGTGAGTTCAGACCTTGCTGTGTGGCTCCAGCCTGAGAATTTGGCCACTCTGAGCATCAGTTTCTCGCTATCAAAAATAGGGTGTCTGAGCCTGCCCGGTGGAGTTGTTTTGAGTGGCCAACAGGCAGGCCAGGCTCCCACCCTGTGGGCTCCCTGCAATGGCAGCAGCAGCTCCCAGACCCAGGCTCCTGATGGGCAGCAGCAGGACCGGGCACCGCTGGTAGCAGGGCTGTGGAAATCCCCCACCCCCCCGAGGTGGAGGGAAAGGAAATGGAGCGCAGCGGGGGGAGGGGCTTCCTCCCCTGGGTGGCAGGGCCCTCGTCCTGGTTCCTGTCTCCCCGAGCTGTCCCACCAAGACCTGGTACGTGGTGGCCCACCTGGCTTGGGGACAGCCACCCCTTCTCTGGCCCCACAGGCACCCCTGCTGCAGGCTGAGCGGCACAGCCAGCACCCACGGTCCTGCAGTTTGACTCTCTAGGGAGCCTGGAGTGCCGTAAGTCTCCTCCGAAAGCTGTGGTAATCTAGGAAACCCGCTGTAACACGCAGCAGCCTCTGTGAGTGACTTCCCAGTGTGTTCGGTTTTTCAAATTCCAAAAAGCTCAGGGCAGAAATTACATATTGAAAAATAACTATAAACAGCTACACTTCCCTTTGCTCTGCAGACAGACCCCAGCGGTGCTCTTCTGTCTTCATAGTCTTTTCTTCTCGTCTGTCTTCAACTCCTTTCTGCCCCACAAGCTGCAGTGACTTTGGGGTCTGCTCATCTTTTATTGTGGTGCCGAGCGTGGAACCCAGGGCCGTGTGCATGCTAGGTAGGCACTCTGCTATTGAGCTGCATCCCTAGCCCTTTTGAGATAAGGCCATGTTAAGTACCCTAGGCTCAGACATCCTATTTTCGATAGCAAGAAACTGATGCTCAGAGTGGCCAAATTCTCAGGCTGGAGCCACACAGCAAGGTCTGAACTCACACTTCCTTACGTGCCCCTCTGCTGTCCCTGTCCCCTCGGGGCTCCAGACCCAACCTCGGCCTCCAAGATAGGGCCTGGTCTTGAACTTTTAACCTTCCTGCCTGAGCCTCCCAAGGGGTGGGACCACAGGCATGTGCCTGCGTGCCGCTTGCTCCTCTTCTTGCAGCTCTCTGGAGACCCCACAGCCGCCCAGCCCCTTGCTTACTGCTGGGGACACAGGCAGGAGCTGTGGGAAGAAAAGTCCAGTCCTTGTGGGCCTTCTGTCCCTCATACTGTCCTGAGGCCTTGCTTTTTGTTTTATGATCCTGAGCCTTTTTCTGTATTCCTAAATATTTTTCTTTGGTGGTGGTACTGGGGATTGAACTGAGGGCCTTGTGCAAGGTAGGCAAGCACTCTTTTGGCTTAAATGTTTTTTTTTTTTTTTTTTTTTTTGGCGGTACTGGGGATCGAACTCAGGATCCTGTGCTTGCTAGGCAAGCGCTTATTCCACTGAGCTATATCCCCAGCCCAGGCAAGCACTCTTACCACTGAGCTACATCCCCAGCCCCCTCAATATTTTTCAAGAATGTGTGTTTAGTTGGGCATAGTGATGCACAGCTGTGATCCCAGCACTCAGGAGGCTGAAGCAAGAGGATCGCCCGTGAGTTCGAGGCCAGCCTGGGCTACGTAAGCAAATTCAAGGCCAGCCTGCATTACATAGTGAGACCCTGTCAAAAAGCAAAACAAAACAAAACGTGTTTTTTTTTAGCTCTTCAGTGATCTACTGGTACACACAGGTCGTGCCGGGTAACCCTTGTCTTTCGTGTTATTATTTCAGGGCAGGGTTTCCCTGTGTAGTCTAAGCTGGCCGTCAGCTCACCATGTAGCCCAGACTGACCTCTAGATTATTCCTTTAGAAATTTCTAGAAGGGAGAGCGCTGGGCCAGGGTTCTATGAGTGTTTGTAATGTGTGCCCAAAGCCAGCTCTAAGACTGCATCGCAGATCATTCACTTGCATACAGAGTAGTAAGGCCATCGCCGAGGTCTACGTGAGAACATGCGATCATCTCACAGGAGACCAGCCTCTTGCACCCTCTTGAAGGAGAGTCCCTCCTCACACTCCTCCTGCAGGCCCTGGTGGCTGCCCTGCTCCCAACCATGGGTTTGTCTATTTTAGGTGCTTTGTGGAATCACTCAATTTGCAGCCCCTGGCGTCTGGCTCACTTCCCGTAGTTTGCTGTCCCCTGAGGCTCATGCAGTGTGTCATGTGTCAGTTTTTTGTTCCTATTTCTGGCTGAGCGATATTCTAGTGCATGGATTCACATTTTGTTTATTCATTTGTCAGCTGGCAGGCATTGGGTGTTTTCGGTTTTTGCTATTGTGATGCTTCTTTGGATTCCATGTGTAAGCGGACATGTGTTTTCATTTATCTTGCATCTCTTCTGTATCCAGGAGTGGGTAATTTTTTTCAGGAGCTGCCAAACTATTTTCCAAAACCACAGCAGTTTTGCAGTTCCGGAGAGTGCGGAGTGTTCTGGCTGTCCCAGTGCCTCACTGTGGCTGTGAGTGGCATTTCCCTATCGCCACTGATGTGGAGCACCTTTTCATGGGCTTGTTCCCATCATTATTTGTCTATTTATTTTTGAGGCAGGGTCTTACTTTGTAATGCAGGCTGGTCTTGAAGGCAGTCCTCTTGTCTCAGCCTCCTGAGTGCATGCCCCATCCCCCTTTGTAGATGCACGGGCTCAGACCCGGGCTCTACACTCAAATTCTCTTGTCGCCCTCCAACCCAGCCACACCTGTTTTCTGCTGTGCCTTTCCAGGTAGCTTCCAGAGAGCTTGCATCCACTTATCTTATCATCATCAGTGTTGCTAGCCCTGGGTGTTCTTAAAACTTTGCTGCTGTCATGGTGATAGGCACCTGTAATCCCAGCACTCTGGAGGCTGAGGCAGGAGGATTACCATGAGTTTGAGGCCAGTGTGCACTGCATAACAAGACTCTCCGTCATTGCCCACCCCAATAAAAGCCTTTGCTAACTTCTAGGTAAAAAGTGGTTCTCAACTAGGCGTGGTAGCACAAACTTGTAATACCAATACTCTGGGAGGCCGAGGCAGGAGGGCCATAAATTGAAACCCATCCCGGGCAACTTAGTAAGTTGATGAGACTCTGTCTCAAAATAAGTACTGGGGATGTAGCTCAGTGCAAAGACCCCGAGTTCAGTTCCTAGTAACACACACGCACACACTACAGAGTTTATCTTGTGTTTTCTGAGTTTGATTGGCTATGCTAGCTTCACCACCACGTATACTAAATGTAATCTTAAATTGAGATACAATACCCATACCACAGAAAGAATTCCTGTCCCCATGAGTAAACCCTAGTCCTCTTGCCCCTAATCCCTGACAAACACTGATCTTCCTGTCCCTGTGGCTTCTACTGTCTCTCTTGGGTTTTGGTTATATTTGCTATTATGACTTACGAGGCATTTGCTTTTCTTGCTTTTCTGTCTTGCTTTTTCTTGCGGATTTGGAAATTCTCTTTACTGTCACAGATTCAGCTGGCCCTGTCATAGGCTGCAAGCATTTTTCTAGTTTTCCATTTCGCTTTCAGTTTTGTCTGAGTCCTTGGCGTACTGAGGTATTAAAGTTTTGGGAGCGAAGTAGGCAGTGATCTCTACTTCACTGTTGTTTTCTCGGCTTAGAGAGACCCCCACCCCCGCCCCCGCCCGGGTACACGGTCACCTCTTCCCCCCGCGGCTCTCGCTTTCACCCTTTCTTCTGAATCATCGTTCTTCGAAGGCTGCAGTGGCCACCGTCCGGGCTGTGGTGGTGAGGAGCCCCCTCCTCTGGGTGCACGCCCCGCCCGAGTGGGGCTGGTGACAGAGGCTGTCGTGTTGCTAACCACAGCTTTTTCCACCTTCGCTGGCACCAAGGCCGGCCGCGCAGGGGCTTCCCCAGCTGCTCCTGCTGTGGGGGAGGGGCGGGGCACCCTGCACTCCTCCGCAGACAGTGTGCGCTCCCCACCACACACCCACCGCCCGAATGCCCGCAGGCCCCCCTGCTTAGGGACTGCCATATGGTGCGGCCTCAGGGGCGGAGCCCAGCTTGGTGCTGGCGGCCTGGTCACTGGAAGGAGGCGGTGAACAGCGCAGTGCAGTGGCTGGGGAAGGATTGGTCTACCACAGGACCTGCAGGGTGGGCTGGGGTCAGTGGCCAAGCACTTGCCTGCCTGTCCTCCAGGGACTGATGCTAGGCCACTCAGGCCCCATGAAGTTCATCTCCTAAGGCTGGCTTGTGGCCACAGGGCCTGGTGGCAGTGCAGTGGGACTAAGCCTCCCTCCTGCCTGCGGTAGCCACCGTTGTCCCCAGGTGAGGTACAAGGGCACCGGTCCCTGAGAAAGGCGGGACTGTGGGACTCCCGCGTGGCACCCAAGCTCAGTGCAGCCCCTTGCAGGCTGGCTGCAGTGGAAGCAAGCAGCCCCATCATGTGGTGTCCGTCCTCCAGAGCACTGCAGCAGGAGTGGGGCCTTGGGTCCGGCACTGTGATTCTGTCAAGGGGGCTGAGGCCCTGGTGGGGTTGGGAAGTGCTAATCAGGTTTGAGACAAGTGCCCACCTCTGCTTGCCACGCTTCCCCAGGCTTAGGCTCCTCTTGGGCAGAGGGCTCCATGCAGGCTCCCACCCGGTCACTCGGCATGAAGGGGACCCGTGTGTGTGTGTGTGTGTGTGTGTGTCTGTCTGTCTCGGCATGAAGGGGACCCGTGTGTGTGTGTGTGTGTGTGTGTAGGTGGGGGTCTCACCTGCCAGTGTGGCTCCAGCCGGGCTGGTCTCTGGGTCTGGCACTGGGAGGCTGTGTCAGGAGGGGGAAGAGGAAGCCATTGTCCGACTCTCCTGGAAGCTCTTCCCACACCTCTCCTGCCTCACTGTGAGGACTGCGCACATGGGGTGGCCCCCAGGGGACAGTAAGTCTGGGGGCCCTGGGGACGTACCACAACAGGCAGGCCCTCAGCAAGGATCCTGCACACCGCTCTTCTCAGGGTCTCCGTTTTCTGGAGGGGCCTGCCAGGGTGAGAGAGGGTGGCTGGGGCAAAGCAAGAGCCTGTAGCCTGTATCTTAACAAGGGTGAGAAGCCCCCACCCCAGTCACCCTCTGTCCCAGACTCAGGGCGTCCCTGCGGCTGTCCTCACAGAACAGGGCTTGGTGCCTGCCTTGACATGGAGAGGGACGCCCTGCTGGCTGGCGGAGGCAGCTTTGTCATCAGGAAATTATGGCCAGCCCGATAAGCTGAGGGGGGAGCAGGAATCACACTGTCCATGACTTGGTGGTTGGGGCAGGTGCCAAGGGAGGGAGGCTTCCTCTGTACATATGTGTAGTTAGGGTCAGGCAGGGCGACGCACAAGGGGGAGGACGCGTGGCCCAGAGGGCAGATGCCAGACTCTGGGAGTGTGGCCAGGTTTCCATCTCCAACTTACAGTGCTGCTGTGGTCGGGCCCCACACCTGCAAACCATCTCTCGGCTGCCCTGCCATGGCCCGAGTGCCTGGGAGCTGGCCCTGATGTGCCGGTGAGGTGCTTCCCTTCGCTCACTTGAAGTCCCTGCTGGGGTGAGCAGATCCAGTAGGGACCCTGCCCCTGTGCCCCACTGCATGCCCAGGATGCTGGGCAGAGGGGCCCACTGAACCCTCGTGGGGAACTGAAACTGGGCACCAGAGCCAGGCTCTGGGCCCGTGCTGGGGTTGCCATGTGTGCAGAACCAAGGCCCCACAGAGTTCCGGAGTCCAGAAATGAGCAAGTGGTCACTGACCACTTCCCAGGCGGTTAAATGGCGGTGGTGACTGTGCAGTCAGCGGGCCTCCAAGGTGACTCGAGCTGTGCCCAAGCCTGAGTAGCAGACAGCATGGGAAAGATGCCCTTTAGGTGGGACAGTGATACAGAGCCGTCTGTGCTCTGTGCACCATGTGCTGGGCCAAAGCGCGGGCAGGAGGCTGGGGGAGGCTGGGAGCCCCTGGGGTCCTGGGGCCACAAGCAGGTTTGGATAGGTGGGCAGGGCTGCAGGCAGGCCAGTCACTAAGTTTGGACCTTCCTGCAGCGACTGAGAGGAGGGAGCTCCGGGCACCTTCTTTTGGTGCTGCCCAGCCGTGGGACTCCTGATGCCATCCTGTTTCTGCCGGGTGCTTCACCCCAAGCAGCATTTACCTGCGCACCCCCACCTTTGGCTCCAGGCTGCCTGGCCCCCGGCCTGTGTTTGTGTCCACAGTTCTGCCTCTGCAAGAATCCATCCTCCTCCAAGTCTTCTGTGGCTCCCTAGTACCTCAGGCCCCAGGCTTTATCCAGAACTCTCCACTCACCTAGATGCCGGCGAGTTTCAGGCCTCCCCCACCCAAGGCCCCGTGCCAGGCTGTAGTGTTTCTGTGCTGTAATCTGTACCCCAGAAGTTGCCCAAGCCTCAGTTCCCCCACTTGTGAAGCAGAACGAAGCACCCATCTGTGACCCTCTGGAGGGTAACACGAGGCACCCCCTGCACTGCTCTGCACCTGAAGATGGCCTGAGGTGAGGGAGAGCTGCCCCTCACAAACGCTCATGCTGGAGATCACGCATCCCTTCAGGGACCGTTGTGCCCCTTGGTCCTGCTGTTTCCTTCCTTCCTTCGTTCCTTCCATGCTGTGAGGCTCACATAACTTCCTCTGGGGAAACTTCTAAAATGCCACCAACGGGTGAATTCTACTCTCTGGAAACCACTGCTGGGCACCCTGGCTCCAGCACTTGTGTGTGTGGTTGGAGTGTGTGCTCACAGGGCAGGGCGGGGCGGGGCGGGGCGGGGCGAGGCATCATTTCCAGCCAAACGACTCTCTTAGGCTCATTCTAGGTGTGCCCCACTTGAGAAAGCAGCTGGGAGGAACCAGGCTGAGGGAGTTTGCAAGGTGAGAGCCTTCTTCACCTCAGCCCCCGTTGCCTTGGGTGGGAATAAAGTGTGTGAAAGGGCAAGGTCAGCATGTGCGGCTCAACAGGTTTCTGTGCTCAGGACTTCTCCAAGCCCTTGAGAGGCTGCAGGGCACAAACAGCTGTCATCTTTTGGATAAACCCACCTTGCCTTGGCTGCCAGGAAGCTCAGATTTGTGACAAATGAGACTTGCTTTGTTTCCATAGCTGTCTCTTCCCTAGTTTTTTCTGGGTGTCTCTATAACCTAAAACCTTTTTTGGAACAAGGCACGTCTTTTTAAGGCTAGTTTTTGTTTGTTTTTTGTTTCTTTTTGGACAGTTTTGCTGTGTAGTTCAGGCTGTCCTTGAACTGTAGCCCAGGCTGGTGTAGAACTTGAGGCGATCCTCCTGCCTCAGCCTCCCAAGCGCTGGGATGACAACTGTGCAACACCACACCCCGCTAGGTTGGCTTTTTGATACCAATGAACTGGGTCGGATATTTCCTGTTCATCTTTCCTGTCAAGTTTAACAGTGTTCATCTGTGCATCCACGTGTCACCCATTCCAGGCTCTGAGTTGGGGTGGACAACCCAGGTATGCACATCAGGGGCTGGGACTGTCTTAGCCTTTCCTGTATTTGTGTGACCTGCTTGCTGGCCCCACATTACTGAAAGAAAACCCTGCCCAAAGACATGGTGGTCATCTGTGGAGCCAGGCTCCAGGTGGCACAATGCCTCCCGAGAGAGTGGGCTGCCAGGGGCAGCTGGGCAGGGAGTGGGCTCTTCCTGAGGCTTCACTGGCCCCTCGCTATGAGTCCAGCCTGCGGTGGCTGAGAAGAGGTGGCACGGTGATGGGCTGAGGCCATTCCGAGCAGCCTGCTGTCTTCCCTTGGCACAGAATCTTCTGTGCCAGGCCCCTGGCTGCATGGGGGTGGGTTAGATACTGCTGCCCCAACCTTTCTCCACATTCCCCAAGGAGCAGGGACAACCAGCAAAGCTGCTTCTTGCTGAGGGTCGTGTCGCATGTCTAGCCACCACCCACTGTGCCGCCCCAGAGCAAGTTGAGGGGTCCCTCTCTGGCCAGGGGCCTGCACTGGCTTTGGGACCTTCTTGAGACAGCCTCCATGCCAGAAGGGACCAGGGCACCAAGGTGGGTCCTCAGGGTCCTGGCCCTTGACATGCAGGAGGCGAGCAAGTCGTTGGTTTCCAGGTGACAGCCGAGAGGGACACTGGCCTGGAAAGCAGTGAGGGGCTCCAGCTTGTCACTGCTACCCTCCAGGCGGGGCTGGAGGGCCTAGGCCTGGGTGGCAGGGCGGGGGTCAGCATCATTTGGGACCCAGCTGTACAAACCCCTTTCTGTCAAATGCCCCTAAGGAGACAAGAGAAGACAAGCCCAGAGCCAGGCCTCTGCTGTCTTTAGAGGCATACGGCGCCCGGTCTTCGCGCCGCTGCACAGGACCCCAACTCTGAGTAGCTGCATTGACGGCCACGTCACACTGAAACCCATTTTAGTGCGACATTGTTTTATTTCCCTTTCATTAGGGTGTGGGCAGGTAGGGAATGCGGTTTTCACCGCAGGGTGGCAAATGCATGTGTGCCCAATGTCTGGGCCACTCAGGAAGCTAGGTGCAGCAGCCATCCATGGCCAGGGCAGGACAGACCTCCCGGAGTCAGGCCTTTCTCTGGCACTGGTTCACACCAGCACTCTGGCAACCCCAAAGCAAGCTGCCTGGAAGCTGACAAAACTGAGGCATGGAGAGGGCCAAGCCCTGTGCTGAGGGGTTGCATGGTAAATGGCAGGGTCTGGGCTGGACCCTAAACCTCAGAGGGCAAGAACTGTAGAGTCCCCGTGGAAGTCACCCACAGAAATGCAAACCCTGCCACTGCTTTTATTTTGGGCTGTTTATCAGCCAGAAAGCAAAAAAGTGGGTTTTACCAGAACGGTCATAATGCACCCTGCGGCCTGGATGCTGGGAGCTGAGCACGCACCCTGTCTGCAAGATGCTCGCAGGACACGGCGGCTGACACTACACTGTCACACAGGTGCCTGAAGTTGTCCCACCACTCTGATCACCAGTACCATGGAGACTTGAAGCTGGGGCCTGAGCTGGTGGGACAGAAGGCACGTGTGTCCAGGGGACGCCGAGGCCCCCAGATGTCCCTGTTGCTGACCCCGTAGCCTCCATCACCTGTCCCCTCATAGTTCACCACACAGGCCTCTTGGCCCCACCAGCCTAGGTTTGGGTCGCGGCTTATGCACACAGGGCTCTCTGGGGAGAGCCACTGCAGGCGAGGAGGGGCATCCTCTTGCCGCCTGCCAGGTCAGCAGGTCCTCTGCTGCTGGAGTGGAGCTGGCACGGAAGTCCCATCAAAGCAAAACCAGCAGCTTCACAGGTTAATCTCAGCACTCCACAGGCACTGACTGGGTGGAACTGAAAGGGAAACCAGGCCCCCTCCACTTGGCCTGCTTCCTCCAGTGATCCCAAGGGTGAGACCGACAGGGATACAGGCATCTGTCTCTGTGGCTGTCCAAAGAACCAGCAAGACAGGAAATGGGGACTCTGCACCTTGAGAGGCCTGGCTGCTGCGGGCCACTCAGGGTTCGGACTCTAGTCGGGTGACTCCTTCCTCTTTGGTAGCAGGAGTAAGATAGCTGTGGCGTGCTATGCCCTTAATTGATGGTTACTCTGCTCTGACCCACTGGGTTCAGCAGGGTAGGCCAGACTTCCCTATCGCTGTGCACTGACCTTTGAACTATGCTCCCTGATGCCTGAAACCTGGCTCTGCTTGCCTGTTCTCTCCAGCCTAATTACCTTACTCTACATGGGCCTGGGGCTTCCTAGGCCTCAGGAGAACCCGGGTAGCTGCCTGTCCAATTTCCACCTCCTCTGGGGCTTCTTCCCCCTTGCAGCCACCTGGTGTCACAGGGCCCTGGAGAAGCAATCTTAGTGGCCTGGCCGGGGGGTGGAGAGGGGCTTGAGGGGGTGGAGGGCGGCATCTAGGAGACTCCCCAGTAGGAAGCTGTTCCTCAGTTCTAGGGTGCTCCCACACCTCCTGCTTGAGCCAGGCACCTCCTGTGCCAGCCCCAGCCTGTCTGGACCAGGAAGGGGGCCTCCTACCCTGCGGGCAGCCCCATGTGCAGACAGCAAATGGTGAGAGTGTGGGGCTGCAGCTCATTCGGTGCAGCCTGAAGAACTGCTGTGCTTTGCCCCTTTGGGTTTGGTGTCACTGGCTGGGCAGGGACCTCTGTGCGCCACCAGAAGCAGGCACGCAAGCTTCACCACAGCTGGGGTGTAGCCGTCAGTGAGCACAGGTTGCTCGGGCCTCTGGTGGCCAGAACCTTAGGGGGAAGGGGGGCCAGGTCTCCTTCCAGCCCTGCCCCAGGGCCCCAGCTCAATAGCCCCTGCGTACTCTGGGGAGTCTTAGGAGAACTCAAAGAGGAGAAGCCTCGAGCACCCTTCTCCATTCCCTAGAGTTCAAAGCCTAAGCTGCAGGCAGCCTGCTCCAGCATCCAGGAGGTCCGGCGGTGCACACGCCTGGAGATGCCCGACAACCTCTACACCTTCGTGCTGAAGGTGAGCAACCACGGGACTCAGGCCTGAGGGTGAGGGTGGTACCCGCCTCGGACTCACACAGCTGTCCCCTTCTTCCTGCCAGGTAAGGGACAGGACAGACATCATCTTTGAGGTCGGAGATGAGCAGCAGCTGAACTCATGGATGGCTGAGCTCTGGGAGTGCACTGGCCGAGGGTGAGGCCCTCCCCGCGCCGCCCCGTTTGCCAACCCTGACCCCCCGCAAGGCCCTCAGACCCAGCTTCCTCCCAGCAGGCCTGAGAGCACAGACAGAGAGATGCACCGTCCCTCTGCCCTGGAGCCCAGCACTTCCAGCTCTCCGCGGGGAAGCACAGACTCCCTGAACCAAGGTGAGGGAGACGGCTGGGCCCTGGGGCCCTGGGCACCCTGGCAGCCACACGGGGTCAACACCAGCCTATCTTCTCTACCAGGTGCTTCTCCTGGGGGGTTGCTAGACTCCACCTGCCAGAAAACAGACCACTTCCTGTCCTGCTACCCCTGGTTCCATGGCCCCATCTCCAGGGTGAAGGCAGCCCAGCTGGTGCAGCTGCAGGGCCCCGATGCGCACGGAGTGTTCCTGGTGCGGCAGAGCGAGTCCCGGCGTGGGGAGTACGTGCTCACTTTCAACTTCCAGGGCAGAGCCAAGGTATGGGCAGGGCGGGGGGACTGTGCCACCGCCTCCGTGGAGCTCGGCCTGGGGACAGTGTGCCACCTTCGCCTCCCGCCCACAGCACCTGCGCCTGTTGCTGACAGAGCGGGGCCAGTGCCGCGTGCAGCACCTACACTTCCCCTCCGTCGTGGACATGCTGCGCCACTTCCAGCGCTCGCCCATCCCACTGGAGTGTGGGGCTGCCTGCGACGTCCGGCTGTCCAGCTACGTGGTTGTCGTCTCCCAGCCACCAGGTGCGACCCTGAGACCTTTTGCTAACGGGTGGCTGGCATAAGGAGCCACATGGAGGGCTGTGGACCAAGCCACACAGCGATGTGGTTGTGTGTCCTGCCAACACTTGTGCTGAGACTGACGTGAGCTCTCTTGGTCACTGTCCTAGGTTCCTGCAACACTGTCCTCTTCCCTCCTTCCCTACCTCCCTGGGACTCAGAGCTGGGCCTCCCCCACCTCAGCTCTTCTGGCTGTCCCCAAGGGCTTGGCCCCGAGAGTCTTCCAGGCCGCTCGTCACCCCCCGAGCAGATCTTCCACCTGGTGCCTTCGCCTGAGGAACTGGCCAGCAGCCTGCGGCACCTGGAGCCTGAGCCTGGAAGTCGAGCCCGAGACTCGGACTATGA
Source organism: Dinomys branickii (assembly GCA_004027595.1). Classification (NCBI taxonomy): domain Eukaryota; kingdom Metazoa; phylum Chordata; class Mammalia; order Rodentia; family Dinomyidae; genus Dinomys; species Dinomys branickii. Next base: position 22,624 of record PVLD010007811.1, read on the forward strand.
AATGGACTCGTCCTCCCGGAGTCACCTGCGGGCCATCGACAACCAGTATACACCTCTCTGACAGTGGTGGGGCCCAGGCAGACATGAAGTTGTGAATGTAACGATCTTTCCTTCCCTCCAGAGAGAGATTCAAGGGATGCTCAGCTGCTTTGCAGTTGGACATTACCCTGCTAATAGGCCTGTTAAAGGGCCTCCTGTACGTCTTGCCCACGCTTGGCTTTCTTGTTTACAAAAGTGGTTCCTGTCTGCAGATGCCGCCAGCTCCTGCCCTGGCTCCCTAATCCCAGTCCCCATCGCTCTCAGAAGAGGTGGGACAAGGGCCAGAGCTGGAGAAACTCACGCTCTCTCACTGACACTGTCACAGCTGGTGACAAACTTTCCACCGGGGGTGTGGGGGAGTCATCAGGGAGCCCAGAACACTAACAAGCCCTGGAGCCTCACGTGGCTTCCCCTTGGAGCATTAGGCCCGAGGCAGGTGGGCACTCCTAATCCTGCTTCTCTAAGCTTTAGGACAAAAGCTCCATCACAGGGGCAAGCTGAAGGTAAAAAAAACCTCAGGTTAATTTTTTAAGGGTTCAGGTTTCAAGGCTAAATCATTGCTTACTTAGTTGCACTGTTTCACCTCGTACCTGTGCCTGTTCTGTAGCCAGGGGGAACTACTGCAAGCCCCACCTGACTTACTCATGGTCCGAGCCACTGTGCCTGGAGGCCTTGTCCATCCTGGGACAGTCACCTGCTGCTGAGCAGCCACTGTCCTCCCTGAATACAGAGAAGTGACGTGTCACCCTTTCAGAGAAATCCAAGCAATTACTGAAACAGGAGGGTGGCAAGGAACAGTTCTACCCTGGTGCCTTAAGAATAAACAACTGGACCCTGGTTTACAGCAGCCTCATGAAGAGCAGGAGTTACTGGGTAGCAGGGGAGAGGAGAGCAGAAGGGAAGAGGCTCCTGGGCCCTTTCTAGGTAGCCCCACGCGTCTGTGGCTTATTAAATTACCCCACAAGTGAGCTTTTGGCTCCTTTTTAAGCCAAAATGGAAGCTAGGAATCTGCTGCCACAGCCAAGGAGCAACTAAGGGCCCACAATCTGTCCTTAGTGCACGTGTCTCTGCACACAGGCCCTGTCCGGCAGGGCCTGAAGCCAAACCTCCAGCTATACGTGCCTTTCAAATGACGCAGTTCATAGAGGGACCTTCCCGTGGAGGCGCAGGGCGAGGACAGGGCGGGCGGTCATGTGAGAGTCAGCTGCTCCTGGGTGCCAACAGAACCATTCAGTGCAGCCAACCAGTGTCACCACAGTGACTTCAGGGATACCAGGAGGGTAGCAGAGCTAAGCTTGTGATGCTCGAAGTGAGTGGGAACTCACAGCCTCAGACCACCCACTGGCTGCCTGAAGAGAGGGCTTGGTCTCTCCAGTCATTGTCTGTCTGCCAAGAGGTGAGGCTTTTGCTTCTACAACTTGCTCATCTTTAGAGGGCTTAGGCCAGGCACAGTGACACACCTCTGTAATCCCAGCACGCAGGTGGCTGAGGCAGGAGGATTGCTCAAGAGTTCAAGGTCAGCCTGGGTTACATAGTAAGTGAAAAGCCTCACCTACATATCAAGACCTTCTCTCAAAAAAACCAGAGGGCTTTAGATCCACCTCTGTGCCACTCTGAAGACACTCCAGTGTTCTTATGGGCCATACACCACACCCAACACTGACCTAAGCTTGCTGTCCAGTTCTGAGGATACCTGTCTTTATCTTCTGGTTTAACAAGTGTGGCTGGGTGTAGCCTCCCAGCACTTGGGAGGCTAGGGCACGCAGATCAGCATGAGCCCAAGGCCAGCCTGCGCTGTATCCTGAGGCCGTCTCGAAACACCCACAAGTGAACCAAGTAGTACATGAGCAGCGTTCTGGATGTTTTTAGAAGACAAAGGTCATCCGAGAAGGTATGCCCGCGGAGAAAGGCGGCTAGGTTTTCTCCCGTTCTAGCCAGTTCACCCTCTTTCCTGCTTCGGCAGTGCCAGAAGTACACCAGGCCCTGCACACACAGCAGTGCCAACCCAGTTCACGGTGATAGTGAACTGCCAGTCCTCCACCCCAGAATACTTCCTCTCTGAATGTGTCCAACTTACCAGGACAGCTCAAATACATTCTGACAAGAAGACCCCTTATGGCCCTGGGACCAAGTGACACTATGCCAATGCCTTTTTCTGCTGAAGCAGATCCAGCTGCCTGACAGGGCTAGGTGCTCTCTCTGCTGCGCCTGGCCCACCTCAGGCCAGCACATCCTCTGCCCCTCCCACCAGGCACAATGTGACCATACTGGCAGCTGAGGACAAGCCAGCAACTTCCACCCAGAGCAAGGGTGTGTGACAGCCTGAATAGTGAAGGTGCGAGCGTCAGGGTCCTTCCTACTTAGAAATCACAGCTTCCAGCACCATCCCTCCCTCCTCATCTGACTACTGAACTTTATAAATTGTCACCAGCACCAAAGAATTAAGTCAACTAACTTGCCTTGAATTTTAGACCAGCAATCCATATGGTTTTACCTGGTATAAATCTTCTGCCTCTGATCACTTCTGGACCATGTAGGAAAAAGGAATAGTTATTGAAATCGTTAAGATCCTGGGCGAGAGAACACTATTTTTACGTAACAGCTTCTTAATCTATCCAGGAAGGCCTTCAACTTTTTCCTGAGGGGTTGCCTGAGATTCCTTCCTGCTTTTTATTCAAGGCTGTCACTTACCACAGATGGCATATCCGAGCTGACATCTTGACAGTAGATCACCCCACTGCCTTTTACCAAGGACACTCCTGATGTCCAGTGGCTGAAGGAACAGCACAGTGGATAACACCCATAGCAGATTAACCTGGTATCATTTTAGGCAGAAGGTATCTGGCAAATGTTTATGTACTGTTTATGTACTGTATAAGTAACTTATTATTGAATAATGCAAATTTTGCTATAATGTACAACGTGCTGTATGTGAATTAAAATGTTTCTATAATCTTGATCTGTTGCCACCACGTCTGAAGGCTCTATTATATTAAACCTACCTTCTCTACATAACTACATGCTTTTCCTCTACCTTCCAGAGACAGGAGATATTAAGACACTTAGGAGTTTGTCCGTATTAATAGATATCCTTTACGTATCTGTATGTTTTAGCTTTACTGTCCTCTGGATCTCTGTGTCTGTCTCTGTCAGGCTGGCCTGGAACTCATGGTTCCTCACCTCAGCCTTTCCAGCGCTGGGATTATAGCCCTCCACATTTTTAAAAAAGTATCTCTTGCCCCCTGCTGGTAAATTAGCTGAACTGGGACAACTGCTGACCTACAGCAAGTGTCTGCATTCTGAGGACAGGAAATGGGAACTTACAGAACCCACACTGTGTGGGGCGGTGGCCTTCAGCCCTGGCCAGCCTTCCTCCTCCTGACCCTGAGCACTAATCCAACAAGGACAGCTCAGTCTTGGGTTTCTCTAGAGACGCCTTGTACTGGAACTAAAGGTGAAAAAGTCATCACTTGGTAACTACCTTCCAGGACACAGAAGTAGCATACGCAGCCCGCCTGCCCTAACAGTCTCCTTCAGCACCAGGAGCTTACACAAACACACATTAACTTGTTACCAGTTTTTAAAACTTTTTTTATTTTTTAATTTTTTTTTAAGTTTTTATTTTATATTATCTACAAAGTAAAAGTTTTTCCTTTAACTTAAAAGTTGAACCACTGTAGACAGTGATCACCTCATCAAACTTGATTTATAAATAATACTCCGTCAGTTTGACGGTAAGAATTTACTGAACCTCTGGTCAAGTTTAGTAAAAGGGTGTTCTAAGTCTTGATTTTTTTTCTTTTTTTTTAGCGATAATAGCAGCAAGAACCACTCTTGTTACTTCTTTTGCTAGCTGATGTGTTCATGACTTTCAAGGGCCATTAAAAAATAAATAACTTCCAGTTTCAGCAAGCAGAGCTGGGGTACCTGCGGGACTTTGAAACAGCACATGGAATTATGGAACAGCCCACAAGTTCCTAAATGCCTCTACTCGGTCCAAATATCTTCCACTGCAAGTGAACTGTTAGCATTCCTACCGAATGTTACAAGAAATCAACATGTATTTTTAAAAAACAAAATAAATGTAATTCTAGTTTTCTGTGCTTCCAGTTGGTAGAAGCAGTAGAAGGGAGGAGGGAATTTGGCCTTTCGGTTCCTCCAGGGCAGCCTTACAACTGCTGTTGGTGGTGGGCTTGTACTGTAAAAAAGAAAAGTGCATATTTAAACAGAACACTGGCAACACTGCCCATCAGCCTAGTGTCTGCAGCACAGACTGAACTATCCTTGTGCTAGCTGAACAAGACTTGAAATTTAATCCCCCCCCCCCCCGCACCAAGGTGGGGAAGGATGGGGAGGTGGGTGGGTAGAACAAACCAGTCAGACGTAAAACCTCTCCAGATAAAACTCCTCTAAGACTTGATGGGGGGAGGAGAAAAGGCCCTAACACGCCCCCTCCCCAAATAGTAGCCAAGCACCAGCATTGCTTTCAGAGTAACCGGTGAGACTGCAGTACCGCCATGGCAGCCGTCCAGTACTGGAGCCCCAGCAAGGGCGTCCCCCATCAGGGCGTAGGCTGGGGCTGACGCTACACTCAAACCAGTCCACACACAGCACTGCTCATCAGTACCTTCTCCAAGCTACAATCAAACTGCCATGGTATAACCCCCCGCGTGTCAGCCTGTGGGGACTCAGGAAGGAACACACTGCCCTGCCCAGCCTGTTGTAACAAGGAAGGCCAACTGAGCCCTAGGCGTGCGCCAGCGACCCAAATGCGGCAGCTGCTGCTGTTCATCAAGCCACATCCTGCATACCATCAGAACACACACAGACCGGCTCCCAGAAGCCTCAGGCCCTGACACTGACTGACCATCGAAGTCCCTTTTGGGCAGTCTCGGATGGGTTTTGCTACTCTTGAGCGAGGGGCTTGCAGCGTTGGCCCTGCCTGCCATTCAACCTGTGCGAGCAGAATGCTTGGGGTGCCCCGGCGGCCCCTGCACACACACGCCTCACCTGAAGGGTGCGTCATATAGGGGAAATGCGCTGTTGTCGAGACTGGAATGGGCTGTAGTGCACTTTGAGCGAGAGCGGCCTGGGGACCGCCGGGTGGCTGTGTCGTCATTAGCATCATTGGCGCATGGGCAGTTGGATGAGAAGGAACCATTCCTGACTGTACATGAGCCTGAAACAGAGAGCTCTTTTACGCATACAGGCAACATCTCCAGCTTAAACAACAAGTCAACTGTGTTCCTTTCCTTTCACTAGGCTGGAACTCTCAGGAGAGGGCAAGGCTGGGCCTTAGAGCCCATTTCTTTTCTCTGAGGGACACTCCCTGGTTCACACCTTTCAGCAGCTGCTGCAGGGCTGGGGAGCAGGCACCAAGCGAGCCTGGGTAAACGTTAGGGCTACAACGTTCTAGTCGCCACCACAGCTCAGCACTGAGTTCTGCCTCCGGGACAAGGTCTCAGAAAGGGCAGTCCTGATCCTGAGCAGCTTTCTCAGCTAGGACAAGACACTGAGGTGCTTCAGAACGGGGCTTCCATGTTGGGCCTGAAGATGTTTGACGGAGACATCCCTTTCCAATAGGGAAAAAGACTACCGTAGGATGAGGAGGGATTGTCAGATGCCACCACCTGGGCCACTTCTTGTCACACCCCCACTGCTGAGGCCTGTTCCCCGGGCAGTAAGGCGAAGAAATGCCTCAGTTCCCTTCACTCTGAAAGGTGCGCTGATGGAGCAGGGTAAGAGGCTGCCGCTACCAGCTCCCGTGCATGGGAACAGTCGTCTGAGATGATCTGGACCAGCTCAGTGCCTCGGTACCAATGACAGCATCAAGTCCAGGTAGGAGAGGAGACTCTAGCCCAGAGAGCGAGCCCCTAGCTCTGCAGGGCTTGGCAGGGCTAGAAGAGCCCTTGTTCCCTGCCTCTCATGCTGTACGCGGTCCTAAGACCATGAGCTTAGAATGAAATGCTGTTTTACTCTCCCATCATCAAATGACATATTTAGACTTTCTCATACAATAAGCCTTTTTGCTTTCTGCACAGAAACACCAAAGTGAGGTTTTTAGGAACCTCAACTTGCATTTACATACCTCCTGAGCCACCAAGCCTCTGTTAGACACCTGCAGGACCCCAACTCTCACGAAGCTGATTCCATCAAAGCGCACTGACCACACCGGCCCCCTCCCCACTATAGGGCCGACCGACTATAACGCACTGCACTACAGCACCGCAGCACTTGACCTCCACAGGGTACGGGCTCCAAACACACCAGCAACTGCGGACCTCCAGGGACGAGGCCCCCTCAGAGAGCTCCAACTGCATCCCATCTCTGGCCTACACCGTGCCAGAGCCTCACAGCACACTACTTGACAGGAAATGGAGGTGAGTGAGGTGGGTCTTATTTAGACCCCCCCTAAGAGCTCTGGTACAAAAGTAGCAGAGACAACTAATACAGCCAGTTCACCCTGCACTGAGCTCCATGGATGGCCTCAGGACAGCACAAGAGCCCAGCTCCAGCGCCACTCTTCTCCCCAGGAAAAGCCAACATGTCCCTGGCCTGCACAGAACCTCCGTCAGCAGCTGACACAGAGGGTCCCACACCTTTCCACCTGCCCAGGCTCCCCAGGAGGCTTTCCAGAGCCCCCAGGGCTGCACTTCAACACCAGGACACCTGGACGCGTCCCACTTCTGGTTACCTCGCCCTCTCCAGAAGCACGACACGTGGCCAAAGCAGGTGAGGGATGACCAGGGACAACATGGGACAGACCACCCTGAAACTCACGGGCTGACGTTCAGGCTACCAGGGCTGGCAGAGTCACCTCAAGGCGCTGAGACTGACAGCCTCTACCCCTGCCAGTTTCCGTGCACGTGTGGAGGAGTTATTTATGTGGTGACATATATACAGGAGGGGAGCTACAGACGAGCAAAGCAGACACAGACAGGAAGGAAGGACTGCGGTGCATTCCAGAGTCAAAGATGTTTCCAAGGTCTCAGCTGGAAAATGTTAAAGGACTGACTGCTAAGTAACTTCACAACTTCACTGATCCCAATACAAAACCACACCAACACGTACTGCGGGCCGGGTCTCAGGTGCACTGAGCAGGGTGGGGAGACAGGCAGTGGCACCACACATGGGGGTCCTGGCCTGCAGAGCAGCTGGTTCTTTGCTGCTCAAGACAGCCACCGTGTCCCACTCACTCTTCAGACAAGTGGCTACGCTGATTACCTGAGGTACATGGGCCATGTGGGGCGGGTTGGTGTATGCTGGCTGAACATGAGAGGGATGAATTGTGAAGACGGTCTGTTGTGCTGCTGGGAAACTATTCTGTGGCGACTGCGTGTTGGAGGCAGGCGTCATGGAAGGTGGGGTTGGTGCAAGCCCCGCGTGGTAAATGGCTGACTGCTGCTGTGGACTGGCCAGATGAAGCGCCTGGGCGGCCTGGTGCTGATGGTGCTGCAAAGCATCGGGGAGATTTCAGAAAGAGATCTCTTTTACAAGTTCCCGTTCAAACAGGTAAAACAAGACCACGCACCCAGGGAATTGAAAGATGTCCAAAAAACCCCTAAATGCTTCCTGAACCAGCATGATGACAGATGTTGATAAAAAACAAATAAAACCCCTTATTACGTAAACTTTAGGAATGAAATTAAAATCACAACCAAGAGAGAATTTGCTTCATGGTTTTTTTGAGGGGAGGGGTTCCTTTTGAGTTAGGGCCTCACTATGTAGTTCAGGTCGGCCTTGAATTCACTTTATAGCCCCGGCTGGCCTTGAACTCAGTGACCCTCCTGCCTCAGTCTCCCAAGTGCTGGGATTACAGGCATGTGCCACCATGCCCAGCTTACTTCATGTTAAATCGTGAATTTTACATTGAATGTGATTTTTTTGGCTAGGCATGGTGGTGCATGCCTATAATCCCAGCACTCAGGGAAGTTGAGGCAGAAGGACAATCATAACTTCAAGGCCAGTTTGGGTAATTTAGGGACACAGCAAGACTACCTCAAAATAAAAAGGGCTGGGGATAAAGCTTATTGTGGAGGCTCTGGGCTTAACTGCCCAGAGCAACCCCTAGAGCTTTCAACATCAGTAGGTTTCCAGAGCTGACCCAATGCCCTCACTCTCAATTACGGACCTTATTTTAAAATTTTATTTGTTGCAGTACTGAGGATTAAACTCATGGAAACTCTACCACTGACCTATGCCTTTGGCCGTTTATGCTGAGACTGGGTCTTGCTAAATTGCCTAGGCTCATCCCAAACTTGTAATTTCCTGCTTCAGACTCGCAAGTAGCTGGGATTATAGGTGTGGAGCACAACACCCAGTCTTATGTCATCTTTATTATAATTTTAATGTCATTTAAAAAAACCTCTATCCCCACCCTAGAGCAGCACAGCTCTATGCCGGCTGCATGACAGTGACCGCACTGTGTGTCCTGATCACACAGTGCCTGGCTCCGTGCTGGGACTGAGAAGAGCACTCAGTGCCTGCAACAGGAAGCAGTGCCCTGCAGGCCTGCGCCCTCCTTACCTGCACAGGGCTGGGCGCAGGGTGACTTCCGCCGTGCTGGCTCTGCTGCTGTCCAGTGGGGGTAGCCGAAGGCTGAGGATGTGGAGTATGTGGGTGCAGGGAAGCATTAGGGTGTGCATACTGCTGAGCGAGGGAGCCGGTGGAAACTGAAGTAGAAGGAAAAGCAGCGTGTACAACTGACGTTGCGGACCAGCATCCCTCCTCTACCCCTCAGCACCTGGAGTTTCTTGAAGGCTGCCATCTCAGACACATGTCACCACCAACCTCTAGCCATTTAAACCATCACGGTCTCACGTGTAAAGTTCCTGCCCAACAATCAGGCTGGCATTTGATTTGTGTAACACAGCTATATATGTTATGTTTGAATTTATTCTTAGTTACTAGGTCTCCTGCAGAGTTTAGTCACACCTTCTGTGCACAATGCTACTCCTCCTTCGCCAAGCCCGCCTTCCCTCTCCTCCTTCCCCCCAAGCCGTCACCCGAGACCCTCGCCATGCTACTGCCCTGGAGTGGTGCGTGTCATGTGGGCACGCTTAGAAGCGGGCTGAGATAGGGGCTGTGTCAGGAATGTAGCAAGGTCGGGGCTCTACCCAGGGCCAAATGACCACATCTCCGCAACTCATACAAGAGACTGCCATGTAGTTTGTTCCCTGGGGGCCTCCTAGAGATTTCTCATCTTTGTTTTAAAAAAATCTAGAAGCTGAAATTATCTGTGTTATGTAGAGAAAATGAACTCCCCTGAAAGCACTCTAACCACTTTAAAAGGAATTTTACTAGGTAGAGGAACTTCAAAGGAAATATGACCGACCCATTTAAGATAAAATATGGTCATTAACGATAACCCAAAGCTGATTCTTTAGACTCTTGACCCGGGCCACACGAAACAGGACAGGTATGAAGTCATTTGTCCATGTCTTCCCCAAACAGCGATTAGAGAAGAGTACATGGCGACCTATCTACCCTTAAGGCAGCAGTGAGCTGACAGTAGAGTGCTCTCAGCCACAGCTCCAGTAGGGACTGACTCCCTGCTCTCTTCAAAAGAATGAATCCTACATCCCTTTAGAAGCTAATCCCACACACAGAAATGATGCCCCGAACAGTTCCTTACATGATGTGTTAGCAAACACAGACAAGTGAGAAGCACGCACACACAGGGACCAGCACACACAGCTGTGGAGGTGCCAGCACAGCTGAATGCTGTGTCCCACAGCAGTGAAGGGCAGGGGTTAGGCACGGGAAGCTGTCCTAGCATAGAATGCCTCGTCTTGCATGGCTGAAAGCACCATGGCTCCAGCCCATCATCTGACTCCAGCTGTACACGTCTCTTAGTAAAGGGGAGGGCAAGGCAGAGCACCAGTGCTGGGTCACCTGTGTGCCCACCGCCAATGCCAGCGCCGCCTTTCTATTCTTTACTGTGCAGTGTGGAACAAGGGGAGTTCTGTTTGTGCACTGGAAAAGATTTCCAGACCGTGACATACACCGGAACATTTTAAGAAAACTGTAGTAAGCTATTTCTGAACCTTTTTAAGAGTCATAATTCATTTCTAGGTGGTGAGACCTGTCCCATGTGTCTGTGGAAGTGGTCTCTTCCTTCATACTTACTCACCTTAGTTCCCTCAAATTGTTTTAGCAATCACATAAGCAATCACTTAAGATTGTATCAAGTAAAACACTTGACACGACTTTTGACCCTGACCTTACGGCCCTTGTAAACACCCTGACACACGCTTCAGAGTGTCATTTTGGGGTAACTAAAAGAGCCACCCACAGCAGCTGCGGGACTGGACAGCAGAGCTCCGTTACCATGAGACACTCTGCTTGACAGTGATGTCTAGTCATCTGCAGTTATTTTTAAACCACTACTAACATTAAAATCACATCTCCTAGCTTTTTTTTTTTTTTAAAGACAAAGAGTTTCACAGTGTAGTGCAGGCTGGCCTTGAGCTCATTATGTAGCCCAGGCTAGCCTCAAAATCATGGTGATCCTCCTGCCTCAGCCTCCTGAGTGCTGACATCACAGGCGTGTGCCACCCCAGCTAGCCTCCCTAGCTTCTTAATGTTTTATTTGTATCAATACTAAATCTACCAGGGATAGCAACTCCAAAATTCCATGTATATAGATTTTCAGAGTATAGAATTTCAAATATTTAAATGTTTAAAACTATATTCAAGAAGTTTTGTACTGAAAAATTTTAAATTTCACTTTTAGGTACTTTCTAAGCTAAGTATTAGGATTAAAAAGTAACAATAAATTTAGAAATAGAGCTGGACACACAGCTCAGTGTTAAGAATTCTTGCCTAGCATGCCTGCAGTCCTGGGTTTGATCTCCAGCACAGCAAAACAAATTAAATCTGAGTGCTATATTATTTTGTACATAAAAACATGGCCACCACAGAAAATGATTATGCCCATGAAGTCTCAAAATATTCATCACCTGGAAAAACATAAGAATATGGAAATTACATGAAAAGAAATTAAACACGAAACATTTTGCTTGAATTTTTAAACTTTTGTGTTGCTGGAGGCCTTACTTATGCTAAGGATAAGGTCTATCCCTTAGCTACACAGCCCTAGCTCATTTCTTTCTTTTTCTTTTTTACAGTACAGGGAATCGAACTCAGGACCTTGCACTTTCCAGATAGATGCTTGTGCCACTGAACTGTATCCCCAGCCCTCATGCATTTCTTAGAGATGGGGTCTTACTAGGTTGCCCAGGGTGGGCCCAAGCAATTCTGCCTTGGCCTCCCTAGTAGCGGGGACTACAGGCCTCAGCCACCATGCCTGGCTTCTACTATACATTTTCTAAAAATATGTCTGATACAAGTTTATCAACATTCTTAAGACTATAGAGTGTTCCAAACTACAGCTAATCTGCATGCAAGGCAGAAAATACTACAGGGAACCAAGCTCCACAAATGTGCATGGTCTTTGTTTAAAACACAAAACAAAGGGCACCTGCTTTGGGGCCCCCTTGTCTCTCAGAAATTCTTTCAATAAATTTTCCTACTTTTAAAAAAAGGAAACAAACAAATAAAACCCTACCAAAACTCATCTGCTCCCTACCTAAATACCAATAAATTACAAGATCTTTAAAAAAAAAAGGAAGAAAAAACATGATGTAATACATATATCATAAGCTGCAAATAAAATTTTAAGGAGGTTTAATTGAAATATTTTCCTTTGTTCATATTTTAACATAAAAGATCTTAAAGATCCTACATCAAGGAACTCTTTTCTGCCTTGATTAGAAAAATGAGTGGGGAAAATGAAAACTCGTATTTTAATTCAATACTGTGAACAAAAAATAATTTCGTTGTTTGAAAGGCTAGTTAAAACTGACACAAGCGGGTAGGAGAGAAATTAAAAAGACAAGGGAAAAAATATCTGAAAGAGAACAGAGACATGGGAAGGAACCAAGACAGACGAGTAAACACAGCAAGAAATACAGTAAACCTGGGAAAGGAACGAAAGCACAGGGTTGCAGGTGCATTCATTATTCAACAGCCCCTTTTGTTTGGACCCAGGGTCTCACTACATCAACTCACAGTAACCCTTCCGCCCTGCCACCTGAGTGCCAGGGTTGCTGGCAAGATCACCATGCTGCTTGTTGTATCTGCCAATTTTAACTAAAAGGAGAGGTTAAAAATAAAATGAGTTTTCTTTGTAATTCTGATGTAGCTGCTTAACAGTTAAAATGTCTATTTATGAAACTTAGCTTTCCCTATCTCAAAAGGAGAAAACTTTTTTCCAAGAAGCATTGTCTGGGCCAGAACTGGCCTGGAACCTTCCCACTCAACATGCTCCTTGGCATAAATAACTTAAAATTCTCAATGCACCATTAATCAAATCCTTACAATACATCTCCAAAAACAGCTTCTCAAGAAACCCAGTCCCTAAGGCTATGGTGTTTCATCTTTGACTCAGCTTTGCCATTTAGACCTTGGATGCATAGGATACATAAGTAACAAGGGATCACCAGCACTGCAACAGTTTAAAAATGAAATGAAAGAAACTCTCTCAACTTTTAAATGTGATGTTAAGTTCTGAAACAGAGATGTGAACAAAAACTGAAAACTCTAGGAGGAAAAAAAGGCAACTAGACCAAACTGACAAAATGGCTTAGAGTAAAGGGAAAATAGAGCAGCAAATTAAATGACAGACAGAAGCCCATGGGTTTCTTTTACTCTGTACAGACACCCCGCCTTCTGGGGAAGCCGCCGGAGCGCGGAGGCAGCTGCCGTGTGGGTGTGAGGGTGAGAGACAGCGCCGCTACTTACCAGGCCCGGGGCTCCACACCCACTGACAGACAGTGAGACGGGGCATAGCTACACCTGAAACCTCCAACTGAGTGCTGAGAAAGTTAGCCCCGCCACGTCCTTCACACACTGTAATCACAGACACACTTCCCTTTTAATAGTATACACATACAGCAAGACTCCTTTTTAAAGAGTATCTATTAAAGGATTAAATTATGTAAAATTTCTTAGCACCAAGTAAATAGATACTTATTTTTGGATACCAAGTCATGGCATAATTAATGAAAATTTAAGGTTAAAATGCTTTCTAAATGCTAAATGTAGCATCTAATAGAGCCAGATAATGAAATCATTTCAAAAGAATTCAAAATTTGGGCCCTGATACAGGAATGTCAATCTTTAATATCTTGTAGAATCCAGCATCTCACACAAAGTGATACACATTAACTGCATAAATCTGTAACAAATTCCTACTAATAAGCAACTTCCCTACCCAAATACCAAAGTCCATGCCTTGCCTTCTTTAAAAAACTGTCCTATAAATAAGAAAACCCATCTTGAAAGTTTATTTCTGAAACAGATCCTTGCCCAGGCTTTCTCTATTTAGGAGTGACCTTTCCTTTCTTCAATGTGCCCAGAAGAGACCTGTGAGCTGCCAGAGCCAGACCCTGGACAGGAAGTTTTCCTGTTGAACGAAGCTCATGACACACCCTAAATGCATCTACTATCTCAGTATTATAAACTTTTCTTTTTTGCATAGTAGAGACTGAGCACAGAGCCTCACGCATGCTGGCTAAGCATTCTACCACTGAACCACATCCCCAGCCCTCTTGGTTTTACTCTGAGGCAGGGTGTCACTAAGCATTAAAACAGCTGCTTGGGACAGGTCCTTCTCCTGCCTCGTTCTCCCCAGTAGCAGGGATTCCAAAAGCCACACCCAGCTTATTTTTCTTTTCTCAAAGACTACAAAGACAGAAATGTTTTTCGTCTACTATCTCAATCAACCCTACCTCTAAGAAAAATCCTGAAAAATTCCAGGGAAGCTAGATTTTTTCTCTTTTACTAAGAAAACTAATGTACTACGTTTTATATGCCAAACCTTACAGCTTGGTATAAAAATTACTAGCTATTCAGAAAAAGTTTCCCTGAATATTAGGCATTTCCCATGTAGTTACATGTTTGCTTGGTATGCAAAAATTAATTTCTGAAACAACTTAATTTTTTATTAACTCCAGCTTTCGTAAGCTGGGTCATATGTCCTTTTTCAAAACTGATTTACAGATACACATACTTTTAATGATTTTGTCTGGCACAAGGAAAATATTGTTCAGTAAGTCTGCTCCCTTAACATGTATTCTTTAAAAAGTGTTTTACTGTACAATGAAATTAGTATAAAAAACCCAACTCACTGGCAAAGTAGAAAGAAGGGCTTGTCTCCTTGCTGTATGGTAATTTGGGACATGCTGAATTTGGGAAACAGAAAGGTACATTAGCCTGTGAGGTGGCATTTCCCTAACTTTCTGGAAAGTTCAACATACTTAGTAATCTTTTTGCATTCATGCACAATCCATTTTTATTTTACAAGAGATGACAAGCACTTTCTTTTTTTTTTTTTTTTTGACAAGCACTTTCAACATGCTACAGAATTTAAAAAGGACTGAACCAGAAGACACTTTTCTTCTCTAATGAGGTGTCAAATTCTGCAGGCTGATTGGCTTGGCTTAAATGAAAGGAATAAAAATCATTACCTGATGTGAAATCATTATGTGGTAAAAAGACCAACATGACATTCCACTGAACAACCTTGATGTAAGTAATATACCCAAAGCAGTATTTAGCAAATTCAAGTCACACATAATTTGGCAAAACAACAGAATGTCCATTATAGGCCGTCTGGCAGCAGATTCAAAAGCTGAGAAACACAGTCATAAAAACATGAGTATGTTCTCACTTCTTGGTAAAATGTCTACAAACGTATATACCTATTACCCCAGGAAAGATATACTCCAAAATTACCAGATGGCTGTCAGGTAAGGACTAATGTTGCTTTATATTTCTTTTTACTTATGGTATTTTTAAAATAATCATCATCAAACTACTAAAAACAAACCAAAAATGGAGTCTACATCTAACTCTTCCAGATGGAGCTAGTTTAAAAAAAAACATTATTGTTGCTGCTTTTTTTTTTTTTGGTACCGGGAATCAAACTCAGGATCTTGCACTTGCCAGGCAGGTGCTTGTGCCACTGAGCTATATCCCCGGCCCTGTTGCCATTTTTGAAAGGCAAAACCATTACAACCATTATCATGAAACTGTATTACATGAATTAGCAGATTAAATGTGAAGAAAATAAAAATCTAATTTCTCAGAAAGGTAGAGGCAATGATAAAAGCTGGGCTAAAGTCAAAAGAGATGAAGTTTGTAACAAAAGCCCTTTCTAAACTAGTTAGCAAAGCCTATAAACTCAACAGTAACTTAACATGTGTGCATCCCTTATTCTAGAAATTTAAGCGCTCAGTAACCTACTAGCATATTTTTATTAAATATAGCAAAAAAAATTTTTTTAAATCATTTTGCAGTTCTTTGTATTTTCAAAGACTTTGGATTTGACCATTAAGCATTAGTGAAGGACAAAAAGGTGACATGAAGTTATTACCAACCTTTGGCTACACAGACTTATTTTGCATTAAAAAGTTTTACATCTACAGAAGATGTAACTTAAAATAATTCAAATATTTGATTCTTTTGGGTATATAAAATATACATTATTCATTTGGGTATATAAAATATACATTATTCAAGAGAAATATAAAATTAACATTTCTATTCAACTGTTTTATCTTGTAACAATGTACATAAAATGTTGTTTGAATTTGTGTGTGTGTGTGTGTGTGTGTGTGTGTGTGTGTGTGTGTGTGTTACTAGGAATGGAACTCAGGACCTTGTGCCTGCCAGGCAGGTGCTTACTCCCTTGAGCTATATCCCCAGCCCCTATATTGTTTCAATTTGGCATAAGGCTTTACAAGGTCTAAGATAATTCAAATAAATTACTGAGAAGAGATGAAGAATTTGTTTTAGCAGATTAAATTATAGCTTATGATGGCAAAGAACAAAATACAGTAAAACCTTGGATTACAAGTAACTTGTTCTGTGAGTCTCTGCAGCACAAGCAAAAATTTCTAATAAATTAAACTTCAGAAAGGAGTGATGTCTTGCACTACCAGTAGAGGAGGAGGAGAAAAACATGGAGGAACCCTTCACTTCACATGGGATTAGGGAGATGCATAAAATGCGGGAAATAATGTAAAACTTTGGAAAAGTGCTACCCCAATAAGCCTATGCCAGGGCAAGCGATGAACATGTTTAACAAATGCAGCATCGCATCTTGGCAAAACCCTCAAAAGGAGGCAAAGGCAAGTGGTGCTGGATAGGCTCCTTGTTAAAGCTGTGTGAAAAAAAGATTCCACTGAGCCAACAGGTAGCAGTGATTCTGTTAGTGACAGTGACAGCTGTCCTGCACAGTAACTCTCCTCTCTTGACTTTCTCCCACCCAGTCACAGGTTTTCAAAGTGCGTGTTAATTTATTTTTCTTTATATTTTATTATTTTATATTATAGTATTGTAATCATTGCATGTGAATATTTTTGGGCTGCAGAATGAATCATCAGAGTCTCCGTTACTTTTTATGTGCAGACTCACTGTGACAGACAAGTACTCTGGGTGACAGTTCTGCTTCCAGAATGAGCTACACCTGCACAGCAAGGTTTACTGTAACTGATGTCCTACTGTTCTTTTCAAGATCTGAAATACCCAAGAGAATTCTGACAAACTAGTAACGAACCCACAGCTTTAGGTCTAGTATGCCTCCACAAAAGAGGGGATTTAAATGCAACTTGTACAAAGCACAGAAGAATAACTGGTTTTTCTGACCGACTTCCTCCTGGCTTGAAAGAACGGGCTCCGACTAGCTCATGCCAGATGGCCCCTGCAGTGATGTCAGCGTTTTCTCTGCAATACATTTCCTATTTGCCCACTCATGAATGGACTTCAGGGTATCAGGCAAATGCTTTTTGATGACAATGTTCTGGGATGATAGTTAACAAAAAATCATGAGCGCCTCAAATGCAGTATTTACTGTACGGACTGTTTGAGACGAATGGCCCTTCACCCAAAGACAAAGCTACACGCTAGCAGTGAGTGTGCATGTGCCGGAGCAAGATTCTGCACAACATCACAGCACCACAGCACTACTGCAATGGCTAAAAGCACAAGTATACAAGTACAGGACTTGGAAGCTGGGCACGGTAGTGCACACCCCTAATGCCAGCACGTGGGTGCAGGGGGCTGAGGCAGGAGGATGCTGAGAGTTCAAGGCCAGCCTGGGCTACAGAGTGAGTAGCATGAACTACGTACACGGATCTTGTCTCAAAAAAAAGGAGAAAGCAATGGAAGTTTTAGCTCCAAGGTTTTAGATCTTATTACAAGGGGAGTGTACCAGGAAAAAAAAAAAGAAAAAAAATGTTTTGTCCACTTGTTAAAAAATGTGTTAACAATCATTATGAACTTTCCACCTCAACTTTCAGCAACATAGAAAACACTGAAATGTGTACCAGCCGCATGAAAGCCAACGTGAGAACCCAACACCGCCTTTTCCCACGTATTAGGAGAACTAACCCAAGCTCAGTGATAGACTGTAGCTGAAATGATAAACCAAATCAGTCTCTGTCACTGTATTTTTTAATCAAATTACTAATGGACTTCTTGAAAGAAACGTTTTCTAATAAATGGCAAATAGGCTTTAAAATTTAAAACGCCTACTTTACAATAAAAGGATTAAGACCAAATCTCAGGATTTTACAAAAGTAAATGTCTATTTTGTATAAAAAAAATTTTGTTGTTTTTTGAGACATGGTCTCTAGGCTGGTGATCCTCCTGCCTCAGTACTACCCAAGTGCTGGGATTACAGAGCTGTGCCACTAGGCCCCGTTTGTAAATGCTTTTAATTGTGCGTCATTAGTGAACCCATCACAGGAACAAGCCTCCAGGAGGAAAGCCTGCACTGCAGCTGGAGACAGAAGGAAGGGTGACTCCTGCTGACTGAACCCTGACCTTATTATCCTGCATAATGTTCAGAGTACCAGTTATTTTTATTTTTCCTTAATAAAAAAACATTTAAAGTGGGGGTCTCCTTATGTTCCCTATGCTGGCCTCAAATTTGTAATCCTCCTGCCTCAGAGTCCCAAGTTGCTGGGATTATAGGAGTGCACCACTGTACCAGCTTCTTTAAAAGGAGAATGTGCATTCAAAGATGCGGTGTTTGCCTACAATCTGTAGATTCAATTTTTAAAGATATGTTCATTCAAAATATCAAAAGGTTTTTTATTTTTATTTTTTTAAAATGGATGTAGTGGCACACACCTATAATCCTAGCACCTGGGAGGCTGAGGCAGGAGGATCACTGTGAGTTCAAGGCCAGCCTGAACTACATAGTGAGACCTTGTCTCAAAAAAACCAACAAAAAAAACAAAACAAAAAAGTTTTTTTTTTTTTTAAAAGGGCTGAGGCATGAAGCTCAGTGGTGGAGTAGGCCTAGGCTCAATCCCCAGCACCACAGACATTTAAAAAAGTAGTAATTACTACATCCTCAGTTATTCAAAAAGTTAAAATGTTATTTAAAAACTGACCTCATATAGCTGCATGTAATTCTAATTTCATTCTCAGAGCAGTACACTTTTGTTTTTTTCTGAGACAGGGTATTTATATGTAGTGTAAGGCTGACCTTGAGCTACGTGTATGTAGCCCAGGAGGACCTCAAACTCCCAGAAATCCTCTTGCTTCAGCCTTCCAAGTGCCAGGATTATAGGCATGAACTGTCACACCTGGGTAGTAGTACACTTTTCAACTGTATGGATAAACCTACATTTATTTTCTACATCAAAAATATTTAAATTCCAATGGAAAAACAAATGACTATACAGCAATTCTTAGAACTATGAAAAACAAAACTAACATCTTAAAGTGGTGCTAATTAATGGTGCACTTTGAAAAACACTGTATGAGGTTATCCATTGATGCTATAAGACATGTAATAGGAAACTTCATTTTAAATTCTCAACTTTGAAAAACATATTATTTTAGAATTTTAGACAGATGCTAAGTTAATCTACATAAAATTCTCTGGCCACAAAATCAAGATGATGAATTTTCAAAAATTAATAATACTTCTCTCTCCCACCCTTCCCCTCCCCCTCTCTTGACTTTATAATAAAGCTTGATGGAGAAACACAGCATCACAATAGAGCAATACGAGGTATATAATGCCAATGACCCCAGACCAAGGAGCGCAGCAACGTTCTCATGCTGGAGAACGTTTTTCTACTTCCACTATGGTCACACATTTTCCTGCAGGTCTTAGGTGGGCTACACTTTGAGGAAGAGGAAGAAGCTGTCTTTCACCCAAAAAAAGGCTTTGCTGTTACATGCATAACTCGATTTTAGCTAAGGCAGGAGACGTGAAGACAGAAGCGTTAAGTAGAGAAGTAGTATTTGCCAAAATTTGCAACAGGCCAGAGGCAGCAATGGGTTCATCTTTTCCTTCAGATCCTTGACTCTCAGAGGCATCAAAGGACATGTTATTCTTACAGTACCTCTTAGTGCTCTAAAATTAAGAATAGTCAGGCACACTGGAAAAGACAAACGAAGTGCTTCCTACCATACATGGCATGCGTCTGCTCGTGAGCGCCGTACTGAGCTGCTGAAGACGACACTAAGGCAGGCTGCGCGTGCGCCGGGGGCGCCATCACTCTGGCACTGCCCTGTATCACAGGGCTGTAGACGTGAGGGTGCTGCGTTCAAACAAGACATACAGGAGAAACACTCAGTATCGAAAGAGCCAAGCAAATTGCAGTTAGTTTTTGTTTTTTTTGTTTTTTTTTTGCGGTACTGGGGATTGAACTCAGGACCCTGTGCTTGCTAGGCAAGCGCTTATTCCACTGAGCTATATCCCCAGCCCCTAGATTTTTAACTCTGTGGTTTCCAGCAACAATCAACAATTCTGAAACTTTTCCTGGCTGTTTCCTCTGAAACTCTCTACACTGATCAGTAACCTTGAAATACGTATTTAAAAGGCTCTAAGTCCTTAGTTATCTATGCCACCATTAATACTAAGCAAAACATGTAAAGGGAAAGCCCCTGATTATATTAAAAATTAATCGTCTTAAAATGGAATAAAAACGAAGCAGCCTTACCTGGGACTGATAGTGCGGCACGTGCTGGACGAGCGGCTGGTTTGGGAACTGCTGGGGACTGTAGGCCACGTACTGGGCGGAGTACGCGGGCGGGGTGGCTACGATGGGCGGGCCTGCTGCCGAGGCCGGGTGCATCATAGTGCTCTGATGGTGCTGGTCTTGCCGCTGCTGAGGCAGGTTTGGTACTGCAGGGGAACATGGAGACTTACTAACATGAAGTAGCACCTCCTCAGTAACACTTCCGTTAACGTACTATATATACTCACATGACAGCAGGCTGTGCACGATTTGACTCTCCTCGCCTGCCTCTCCAACATGATCTCCTTTCGTTTCTATTTTATTTGGTATTAGTGGTTACTGGGGACTGAACCTAGGACCATCACACTGAACTACATCCCTGGTCCCTTTTTACAATTTTGAGACAGTCTTGCTAAATTGCCTGGGCTAGGCTTGACCTTGTCACCCTCCTGTCTCAGCCTCTCAAGAGTGCTGGGATTACAGGCGGGGCCCTCCAGTGCTGTTTTATGCTGCTCCTGCCACCACTTCAGATGCCACAGACTATTTTCCTATCACATGTGGTTGCTTCACCCTCAAATACAAGTTTCTAACTCAAACCTGGGACGACCAAAAAACCCGAAAACTGTAAAGACTGTGACTCACTGTTCAAGTGTTCAAAACATCTTTGTCAGAGAGACCTTCTATAATGACCCTCACACACAATTACGGGCTTGGAACAGATACAGCACTCTTAGGGACTTCTTACCCCTTCTCTGTAACCTGTCTGTTTACTTCTTATCTCTACCACAAGACCTTGGGGGCTGACAGACCTTTTCGGTCTGCTATATAAATTAAGCCACTGGCAGGGAAAGGGACTGGGTTCATTAAGAGAAAAACAAAGCATGACAAGAGTCAAATAAATCCAACACCAAGTACTGAATCCTTAACACTCCCCTCCGCAAACCCAGAATCTACAGCACCGTGTAGCAACTGGCAGGTTTGTAAATTGTAATTCTTCAAAAAACCCTTTCCAACTTGCATTATTTCATGCTTTTTCCTTTCCCTATTAAAGCTCTCACTAAGACCTCAGCATGACCGTTGTCCGCTGGATGGAGTCTTTCCCGTCTCCACAAGTGCTAACTGCAGCTGAGCGCCCTTCCTTTCAGGTTTGCAAAGCGTCTCTGCTTGTCTGAGACTTGTTTCTACTGTGGCATTAACCAAGACACTTGAGAAATTTTGTGACCGCTGCATTCAAGGTAAGAGGTACAAAGAATATTGTACATAACTTGGTGTGTTCATAACATCAGAACTGATTACACAGGTAACTGCAAATTTCCTGATTTATTTTTTGAGACATGGTTTTGCTATATAGTTCAGACTCGTTTTGAACTCACTATGTAGCACCCAGGCTGGCCTTGAATTTGAGGCTATCTCCCTGTTTCTACTAACCAAGAGCTCAGATTACAGACACCACCACCACACGAGACAGGGTCTCACTATGTAGTTTCTTGAACTCACTATGAAGTTTAGGCTGGCCTCAAACTCACACTGCTCCTCCTGGCTCAGCTTCCTGAGTACTGGGATTACAGGGCTATGCCACCACGTCTGGGTAAATAATTTTTTACTAAACATTTAATGATTTGCTGAAACGTATTTCATCTCAAATGAACATGAAAATTGAACAGAGCAATAGCGTCTAACACTTCTCTGGGTTTAATCTTGACAGCCCATATTCTGAAAGACCATCTTTCCATAGAGAAAAAGGGGCCCAAACACAAATGCAACTTTATCAAATTGAAGTCTGTCTAAAGCTCAGTCACTAAACTTAACTTATTCAATATCATTAACTTTTATTGTGGATTACTGTCTGCCCCCTCCCCAGATAGTCTCACTATGCAGTGCAGACTGGCCTTGAACTTGCAGCCATCCTCCTGCCTCAGCCTCTCGCATGTGAGATTGCAGGTGAGGTGTGCGCCACCACACCCCCAGCTTACCTTCATTTTTATTTTAAAAATGTAGAAGTTTAGTCCAGTATACTACCTTTTCCTCTTCCTCCTCCCTTTTTTTTCCAGTACTAGTTCTAATTACTTGGTTATGATGGAGGTTTAGTGCTCTAAAATTAGGAGCACTGTTATGCCAAATAAACCAGACAATGGAACACACTGGTTACACCCGAATTGCAAAAAAAGAAAGTACTCCTATCATTGGCTTAAACACCCCAAGGCAGGCTCATCGAATCTCCCTTTTATAGTAACCAGAAGCTGGCTGTGAACACCGCACACGGTGCAGCGGCCCACACTCCGTAAGAAGGGGGAAGGGCAGAAGGCTGCACTTACACAGTGTGACTGGGGGCGGCCCCACTAACGGGAAATTATAATGAGATTACGTTTTATGAAAGAATCAACCCCCAAAGATGTGCACTGAAATACTGACAGATAGAATAATGTGGTACCCAAGATTTGCTTCACAATAATCCAGTGCAGACAGGGCACAGGAAAGACGGGGATGAACGCAATGCACTGCCCAGAAGTTGTTAATGTACTTACACATTTCATAATCAATAGTACATCATGCGACTTAAAAACAAAAATTAACATGACTAAGAATGCACCTAAAAACTTTACATGAACTTTTAGCTGGAATTATAAAAAAAACATTTAAAGCAGAAAAAAATGAGACATTAAGGAATTATCTTTAATTTTTATCAATGGGATACTGGTACTATAGATTTCTAATGATGTCTTATTTTTTAGAATTACAAAATTAAGTAATTTCCAGCCAAAATGAAATGCCTGAGAAGTGGTGCTCTCCCTCAAAAAAAAAAAAAAAAATCTGAGGAGACTTACGTATGTAACAAAATTGGCCCTGAGTTTATGATAGGCTAAAATGAGTGATGAGCTACGTCTACTGTATTTTTCAGAGACAGGGTCCGTATTGCTGTCAGTCAGGGTGAATGAATTACCCTCCTACATTCTACTGTGCTATTTAACTGCTATATGCTTCAAATTTTTGATAGTGAAGTTTTTAAAAGACAATTTTTAAAGTAGACATGGTAAGTATAAAAAATAAAATGAAAGTAAGTAAAAATGAAAAATAAGTGAAAATGGAAAGTAAGTTAAAAAAAAAAAATGTTAAAAATTGGAACTCAGCTGGGTGTGGTGTCACACACCTATAATCCCAGCACTCGGGAGGCTGAGGCAGAAAGATCCTTGCAGGTTCAACTCCAGCCTGAGCTGTGTAACGAGACCCTGTCTCAAAAAGACCAAGGGGGAGAAGAAAAAAGTAAGACCCAAACCAGAAATGGACCCAAATGATGAAACAGACTTTGCGTATGTACCTCAGTGGAAATAAACCCCCAAAACACCTGGAAATATGAAAATATTTGGAAATTTAAAGCATACTTAAACCCACAGTTTAATGAAATCAAAGGTAAAAAACTTGCTACTGAATAAAATTATATTAGATTTGTAGAATGCACATAAAGCAGCACTTCACAAACTTTTTTTTTTGGTCTTTTTGAGACAGGGTTTTGTTATGCAGTTGAGGCTGGCCTTGAACTTATTTATAGCCTACACTGGTCTCTAATTCATGGTGATTCTCCTGCCCTAGCCTCCCAAGGGCTGGGATTACACACGGTGTGCCACCATTCCTAGCTAAAACTTTATAGCTTTAAATGTTTTCTTGCTTGGTATTCCCAGCACTTGGAAGCTGCGGCAGGCAGGAGGATCACTGCTAAGTTTGAGGCCAGCGTGCGCTACCTAGTGAGATCCTGTCTCAAAAAACAAATCAAAACAAAATACAAAGGGTACAGTTCAGAGTGAACTCCCTCAGTTCAACCGCCTATACACCTCCCTAAATGAAAACAGAAAGGAAAAAAGCTGGGCGTGGCGGCACAGGCCTGTAATCCCAGGGCTTGTAAAGCGAGGCAGGAGAACTGCTGTGAGCTCAAGGCCAGCATGCACTACAAAGTGAGTTGAAGGGCAGCCTAGACTGCGTATCAAGACCCTGTCTCAAAAAGACCAATCAATCAATCAATAAAATTAAAAAATTCACAAGCCAAATGTATCTTTATATATCAATAAACACACACTGATAAATTTGAAAAACATTCTCAATAGTATAAAACTATGAAGTGGTGAGGGAAAATTTTAGCAAGTATGCACAAACTCAATACAATTAAAACTATGAAACAATGGTGAAACTGAAAATCTGTAAAATGGAATGAAACATGGGATCAAGGAGAAGATATTTCGCAAGAGCTACAGATTTAATGCATGATCCCAAGATGGCTGTAAACATCGGGAAATGCTTTAATTTGCATCTTTCGAATTACTAATGATGTTGAACATTTTTTCATATATTTGCTGTTTGTATTTGTTCCTCTGAGAAGTGTGTAATCATTTCAGATGCCCATTTTTGGATTGGGCCTTTGAACTGGGGGTCTGATTTTTGTTCTTTTATTCAAAAATTTTTTTCAATTCTTTTTATGTTCTAGATGTTAAGTCTTCTGTCTGAGGGTTAAGTGGCTAAAATTTTTTCCTACTCTGGGTTGTCTTTTTCACTGTTGATTTCTCTATTTCTTTCTGTTTTTTGGGGGCAGGGTCTTGCTATGCAATTCACCCTGGCCTTGAGCTCACAATGATCCTCCTGCCTCAGCCTCCTGTGTGTGTGCAAGTTGGTGATTTCTTTTGTTGTGCAAAAGCTTTCAATAAGGCGAGAACCCATTTGGTGATTCTTTGTAGTATTTCCCACGCAATCTGGGCTTTATTCATCAAGCCTCTGTGTATACCTATGCCTTCAAGATTTCTACCTATTTTCTCTTCCAGTAGATTTAGTGTTTCTGTTTAAATATTTAGATCTTTGATCCATTTTGATTTAATTTAGTGCATGGTGACAGACATGAGTTTAGTTTTAGTCTTCAGCACGGGGAAAGTCAGTTTCTCCAGCACCATTTATTAATGAAACTATCTTCCTTCCAGTGAACATGTTTCGCCCTTTTGTTAAAACAACACTGAGATTCCATTTTTCTTACCCCAGAAATAATGGCTATCATCAAGAAATCAACCAATAACAAATGCTGGAGGGGCTGTGGGGAAAAAGGAACCCTTGTCCACTATTGGTGGGAGTGCAGACCAACAGTGCGACTGGTGCAACAACTGGGGAAATTTCTCACAACACCAGGACTAGAGGTCTTCTCTGACCCAGTCATTCCCTTCCGGGCATCTTCCTGGAGGAACTAAAAACATTATACGAGAGTGAAATACGTGCACCCACGTTTACAGCGGCACAATTTGTAGTAACTAAATTTTAGAAACAACCTGAATACTTACCAACCAAGGAATGGATATAAAAGATGTGTTGGTTTTTTTTTTTTTTTTTTTTTTTATACTAGGGGTCAAACTCAGGACCTTGTACTTGCCAGGCAGGTGCTTGCGCTGCTGAGGTATACAGTCCCAGCCCAAGATGTGATCTTTTTATACAATGGAGTACTACTCAGCCACAAAGAAGGATAAACTTTGGACATTTTTATAGGTAAAGGGATGCAACTCTAGACCATACTCCTAAGTGGAATAAATCAGACTCACGTGTAAACATCATATTCTCTTCCTTGTGTGAGAAAGTGAAAGAGTAAATAAGGACCAAAATTATAGTAGATATTGTGAAATGGGAAGAAACTGTTCAAAAGGAAAGAGAAACAGGGTGAGGGGAAAAGGGAAAGAAAGGACAAAAACCCACAACGTAGTTATACTACCAGCTTATCTTAGTTCATTGAAAAGAAATGTTTGTACTAATATCATTTGGAGAATTTTTATACCCATATTTTGTACCCTGAGTAACTATTTTGAAGAAAGTAATATATAATGTATTACCTGTTATTCTCCTACTGTTATGAAATTTTATTTTTTACAAAAAAATTTTTTTAAAAATCTATAAATGCAAATAACCAACAAAACCAAAAACTTGGTAAAAAGAAAAGAGCCAAGGGACTCACATAAACTTTTACATCTGTTATAAAGCAATAATAATGTGAACACAAATATGACAAAGGGTGTATGTAAAGATCAATGCCACAAAGTAGTTCACAAACAGTGCACACAGAAATGGTAAACTGAATTTTCACAGGGAAAAAACCTAAAAACCTGGGTATACAGTGTGCTTGCTTGTTTTTTTGTTTTCGACACAGGGTCTCACTGTGTAATTCAGGCTGACCTTCAACTTGCTATGTAGCCCAGGCTGGCCTCAAACTCATGGCAATCCTCCTGCCTCAGCCTCCTGAGTGTTGGGATCACAGGCGTGAATCACCACACCTAACTGTCTCACTATTTTCGAACTCACTGCAGTGGTTTTCCAAGCATGGTCCAAACCTGGGAGCACTGCCAGGGGACTGGTCTCACGAATTGTACTGCACTAGAATATGAATTCTGGGCGCTACTGCAACCTGCAAAAAAAGCAGCTCTGGCAATGGTTAAGCAATCTATGTTTTTAGTAAGTTCTCCCCAAGTGACGCTGAAGCATACTAAAATTTGTGAACCAGAGCCCTCATGAAAAAATGATGTTAATTGATGTTTAATAGTGAATCAAATGAAGGAATACTAGAAAATGTTACAATGGAGGGTGGGGGACACCTGGCTGTATCAGCTTACCATAACCACATGCAGGGTCCAGACTGCACCCTCCCCATGATACAAGACAGCACAGTAGTTTATTTTATACACCATTCCCCCTAAAAACTGAACCTGAATGTAATCAATGGTATCATAAGAAAATAAACATCTGGCATGTGAGACATACTACATAAAAACTGGTTTTTGCCTGAAAATGATAGAAAGGACAGCTAGGTGTTTTGATGCACATCTGTAATCCCAGCACTTGGGAGGCTGAGGCAGGAGGATCACCATGAGTTCAAGGCCAACTTGGACTACACAGCAAGACCCTGTCTCAAAACCCCGAAAGAAAAAGGGGGGGGACATAAAGGGGGGGGACATAAACATATAATGAATTTACAGTCGTGTTTTGATCTATATTCAAAACACTCCACATGGAAAAATATACTCTTTATTCAATGAAGGTGATTTGACTGTGTGGTTATCAAGGAATTACTGTTTATTTTATAAAATTAAGTAGCAAAATTTCAGCTAAGAAAAAAGAATTTTTTTTTTTTTTTTTTTGCTACAGGAAAGGATCAAATCCAGGGACACTCTACCACTGAGCTGCATCGTCAGCTTCCCCCCCACCCCAAGTGAGGGGACAGGGTCTCATCAGAGTTCATAGTTCAGGCTGGCCTTGAACTCACTATGTAGACCAAGCTGTCCTCAAACTCATAGTGATTCTCCCATCTCAGTCTCCTGAATGCTAGGATTACAGGCATCCACTAGCACGCCTGACCATTTTTGGATTTGACACGTCTTGCTGAGTTGCGCAGATGGGACTCAAATTTATGATTCTCTTGCTTCAGCCTCCTAAAAGGCTGGGATTACAGATATTACTATATACAATTTGATTTAAGACAAATAAAAAAAATACTAAGGGATTAATGGTTTAGCTTAGGAGTATGTATAGATGTACAAGGCCCTGGGTTCAATCTCCAGTACCAAAAACAACACAAGGAAAAAACATATTAAAAAAAAACAAAAACAAAAACATATTAAGCCAGGCATGGTGGCTCATGCCATAATCCCAGCAGTCGGGAGGCTGAGGCAGGAGCAATGCTGTGAGTTGTAAGCCAGCCTGGGCTCCACAGTGAATCCAAGACCAGTCTGCACTGATGATGAGACTCTGTCTCAAACAAAAACCACCACTAAACAAAAGAAAAAAACATACTTAAGTAAGAAATGCATGATGTCTGGGGTGTGTGTTTATTTCCACAGTAATGGAGGTTAAACCTAGGGCCTTTGCATTGGGCTACAGCCCCTGTACCCCCTTTTAAAAAATTATTTTTTATTTTATGAAAATATAAAATTTTGTGACAAGTAACAAAAGTTAATACAGTTATAATTTTCTTCAAAGTAGTTACACAGAGTACAAGACAGACAAAACATTCTCCTACAAATACACGATAGCATAAAATTTTCTTTTCAGTAAACTAAACTACTAGTATAAATGAAACACATTAGCATATACATTAAAATGTTTTTGAAACAATGGAATAAGTAATTTGGAAAATCTACTTCCTATTTATCTTCTATTTTGCTTTTAATGTGCACATAGATCTTTTCAGTTTCTAATAAAAGATAAACCATGTGGTATTTAAAGTGTGTGTATCTGACTTATTTCACCGAACATCACGGTCTCAAATCGCATCCATTTCCTACAAATGACTTGAACTTATCTTTCCTTTTTTATTTATTTTTAAAAAGCTTTTTATTTATTTATTTATTTTGGTACCAGGAATCGAACTCAGGACCTCGTGCTTTGCCAGGCAGGCACTTGTGCCTGTGAGGTGTGTCCCCAGCCCAACTTATCTTTTTCATGGCAGTGTGGTTCTCTATTATGTAGAAATGCATTCTCCTATCTATCCACCTGTAGAGTGACACATACATTGTTTCCAAGACTTAGTTACTATAAATTGTTCTGCTATAAACATAGGTATGCATGTATTCCTATAATATAATGACTTTAACTCTTTTGGGAAGAGACAAATGGAATTTTTACTTGTAGTTTTTGAGGCATCTCCACACTGATCTCCAGTGACCCAGTTTACATTCTCGCCGACAGTGCAGTAGAGTCCTTCCTCGCACACCCTCAGCAGCATTTGCTATTACTAGATTTTTTTTTATGATAGCCATTCTATTTGGGGTAAGATGTTAGTGTAGTTCTAACTTGCATTTCTCTAATGTCCAGAGATGTCCCAACGTTTTCCATGTGTTTACTGGTCACCTGCACTTCTGAGAAGCATCTATTCATTTTGGTTGCCCATGTTTTGCCTGGGTCTTTTATTTTGGGGAGTTTAACTTTTCTGAGTTCTTATGTTAGTCCTCTGTCTGAGGAACACCTGGCAATATTTTTTTCCCATTCTGTAGGTTTTCTCTTCACTCTTGCTTGTTTCCTCTGCTGTGTATAATTTTTTAATCTGATGTGATCCCACTTGGCGATTTTCGTATTACTTCTTGTGTTGCTGGGGTTCTGTTAGGTCCTTGCCTACACTTACAAAATGT
The DNA here is from genome assembly GCA_004027595.1 of Dinomys branickii. Lineage (NCBI taxonomy): Eukaryota > Metazoa > Chordata > Mammalia > Rodentia > Dinomyidae > Dinomys > Dinomys branickii. The sequence continues at coordinate 51,845 of PVLD010007811.1, forward strand.
CTTCAACAGGTGTACCTACTTTATCTTCCAGTAGATTACGTTTCTTGTTTGTGAGACAGGGTCTCACTATGTAGCCCAGGCTGACCTTGAACTCACCATGCAGCCCCAGGCTGGCCTCAAATTCCCAAGGGTTCTCTTGCCTCAGCCTCCCAAGTACTGGGATTACAGGTATGTGCCACCATGCCCAACTAGACTGTTTTTAACATTTAGATTTTTTATCCATTTTGATTTTATTTTAGTTTTGCACCATTTACTGGAGAGGCTATCGTTCCTCCACTGTATCCGTGTATGTTTTTATTCTTTACTTTTGAGACAGAGTCTCATTAAATTGCTAAATTGTGCTAATGCCAAGGTTGAGCTCAAATTTGCAACTCTCCTTCCTCCGCCTGCCACACAGTGTGCTTGATGACAGGTGTGCATGACCATGGCTGTTTTTGAGATGTTTTAAATTTTCAGGAAAGAAAAAAAGTAGTAAGTATATATGGTAAAATCTCACTATAAATCACAGATTCTGAATGGTGGATAAAACCACTTCTCACCTACTTAGACAGGTCCTGTTCACAGCTAGTATCTTTTTTTTTTTTTTTAGACTTTTTGAGACAGGGTTTTAGTAGGCAGTTCGGGCTAGCTTTGAACTCAGAGCCAGACCTCAGCATCCCCAAAGCTGGGGTTACAGGCGTGCACCACCATGCTCCTGCTCTATACCTTGACAGTATCCCTGTTCTAACAGAAACACTTCTGTGTGACAGGCTGAAGTACCCTCAAGACACAGTTTCTAATAAAAGGACAGAGCCTCCTGAGGAAAGACTGTAGCTCTCATGCCAGAGAGCTATACTGCCACACTTGCTTTTACTGCGATCATCTTTTCCATTTTAACACAAGTCTCTTTTGCACTGTATTAAGTAAACACAAAAACCGGCCCCAAAGCCAGGCATGTTGGTGCACACATGTAACTCCAGTCCAAGGCCAGCCTGGGGGCCAGGGTTGTAGCTTAGTGGCACAGCACCTGTCTGGCAAATGTGAGGCCCTGAATTTCATTCCCAGTACCACAAAAAGAAGGACCAGCCGGAGCTACACAGTGAATGAAAGGCCAGCCGGAGCTACACAGTGAAACCTTGTTTCTAAAAAAAAAAAAAAAAAAAAAACCAAGAAAATTTCCCACATCCCCAAATACCAGGAAGTTAATATATGAATACATTAATAACGACACAACAAAAACCCTTCTTCTGAGAGTCCCTTCAGGTCCTCACAGTAAGATTAATTCCTGTAACTAAGAATTACTTTAAATAATTATCTTTAAGGTTGGTCAATTTTCTTATCTTTTTAAAGACCCAATTTTTAAAATTTATTTCATTAATTTCCACTTTTTTACTTCCTTTTATAAAAATTTTACTGGTAATTTTCAGACAACCACAATGATCACACCCATCATAGGGAATTTGTGCCTATACACAATATAGCTTGCTAGGTCTTTTTTCCCACTGCCCTCCCCTACACCCCCCCTTCCCCTTCTGATTTACAAAAGCTTTGTTTCCATTTTTTCTTCTATTCTTTTTTCCTTGTCCTTTCCTCCTTCCCCTTCCCTTGTTCTCCTTTCCATTTTAACTTTTTCTTCCCATTTCCCAACATGTACTATACATTGTGGTTAAGGTGGAGTTTTTCAGTGAACTGAAGGATTCTAAGCACCACCCCCAAAACAAAAGGTTACCATACTTACAAAAAGAAAATTAAGAGTTACAGGTAACATCTTCAAAATCGCAATTATTTCAAATACTAAGAAATCTTAATTTGGCGACGTGTGGTGGTACATGCCTGTAATTCAAACACTTGGGACAATAGTCACCAAACCTTGCTTTCCAAGGTAACTCCAAATTTAAATTCAGACTTCAGACTGCAAACTTCATAATTTAGTGATTATTTTTAAATAAGATACTAAATAATCACAACTAAGGCATTTTTCTTCGTAAAAATTAATCTAAGTATGTTAACATTGGTCATCAAAATTCAACACACAGCCTAATAAAAAACTGAAGCTGAGCCATTAATACTCACTATCAACTGTGTGGTCTAATTCATGCAGCATGCGAGCCACAAGCAAACACAGGCAGGGTTATTCTCACCTTTACCTGCTCTATATGTCTTGGCTTGATTCACTGGCATGGGCGTCATGGGTATTGGGTATAAAGGCTTGAAGGAATTAAAAAAAAACACACACACATTAGATTCTTATGATACGAAGGTAGTCTATCACTATTAGTTTTATCTTGCTAGGGGGCTAGATCTGGGTTTTCCTCATCTCCTAGGTATTGTTAAAAAGTAAAATCATACACCTAAGCTAAAAGGACACACACCAACAAGCTACAGTAAATCTAATTCATCTTCCTCACCAGCAAACGTTCTCAGACTCAGGTCCTTATACTAACAACAGACCAAACCACTGCATCACTGCACACCTCCCTCCTGCAAACACTTGGTATGTGCATGCGCCTCAAGTCACTGCAAATCTAATGAATGCTAAGTCGAACAAGCAGGGCAGCTAAGTAAATGCTAAATCCCATGACCTACCTGCACACCGGGGCTCACCGGGACTGGATACATCATATTTGGTGCAAAACAAACAGGCTGAGTATAAACTGGAGTTGGTGGCTGATGACCCACCATAGATGGGCTAGGTTGTGCTTGAGGCCGAGGTGAAGTTGGGGTGGTAGAAGGCTTTGGCTACAGAGTAGAACAGAACAGAATAAACTAACTAAAAATTTCAGCTATCTCATGGTGAAAGTTAACTATTATTGCAATTTTCAGGTTCATTTCCCTCGTATTTCAAACTTTATTTGCTTTTAACCAGTACGTTTTTTTTTTTTCTTTCTTGTCTTTATGAGACAGGGTCTCGCTAGCAGTTCAGGCTGGCCTTGAGCTCACACTTTGTAGCCCAGGCTGGCCTCGAACTCACAACGATCCTCCTGCCTCAGCCTCCCAAGTGCTGGGATTACAGGCGTAACCAGTATGTTTTATTGAAGGAAAAAAACTAAGAATTAACAAAACACAAACCAACAACCAACAAACACCATAGGAAATGTTTAAATGAAAGAAAAAATGTTTTTGTAGAAAGCTAAAGCAAAACTCTGCCAACGAAAAAATGTAAGTTAAATAAAATAGTGTACACTTTCAAAAAATACATAAATAGTTGCAGTGATTTAAGATCCAGAGGTAGTATTTTTAAAATAAAAAACAATGTTTTAATAAATTCAGTAGAAAAGCACAATAGTGTTTTGAACAATGTTTATGGACCTGATACTCTACCTCTCCAACTCTACCTCTCCAACCTTCAAATTCTGAGTCAGAAAGATTCAAAATTTTTCCCCCAGATAACACCTAACTCCTGACCAAACAAGAATCTTTTTTTACAGCTAAAAAGTTTCACTAGTGACCCATATGAGCAAAATAAAGTTGTTTTAATACAGTAAACTGAACTCAGATAATAGTATGGGAAGGGAAGGGGGTGGCTATTATCAATTATTTTTAGAGACTAGCTTACCTAGAAGAAAGTAACAAAGTTACCTGAGAAAAAGAACGAGGATTGAACTCCTTTGCATTGGGATTCAATGTTGACTTCCGAACTTGCCTAAACCAGAAAAAATTACAAAAGTCAGTGAAATCTGCATGCGCTTTGTGGTTCCGTAAATTTTTCCATACCTAATCTGTTTTTAAATTGTTAAACATACAATTTAAACATTTTTCAACAGAAGACTACATCTTTATGAAGCACATGCACGCACGTGCACTCATTCCTTAATGTGATAAAGAAGCTGGATAAGCAAGAACAAAATGTATTCTTAAAAATTTTTAGTAGTATACAACTGCTCCACTGCTCCTCTTATGGGCTAACAACAAATACTTGAGCTAAAAAAATAGTATCTCCTTGCAAAATATCCTTATATTAAAAGAAATGCTTTCTATATCTGTATTTCATAACCTACAATCATTTTTAAGAAAATACTTTTTACGTAACGTATCTTGAGAAAAGTCAGGGCTCTGATCAAGTTATTTTTTTACTCAAATCAAGAACAAGATTCCCCAACTTAAAAAACTATCTCAAAAATCTAGCTCTAAGTGGATTGGTTGTGTGACAGTCAGAGCACACAAACCATGGTGGTTACGGTCTAAGGGAAATTGTTTTTGTTTTTGTTTTTGTTTTATGAGACAGGATCTTGCTATACAGTTCAGATTTACTCCAAACTTATGGCGATCCTCCTGCCTCGGCCTCTAGGATGCTAGATTATCGGCACACACCACATCTGGCTCTGAAGCCATTTAAGTTAAACACCCAATCTGTAGAACTAAGTTTATCTTAACAAATCTAAACATTAACCAGAACACCATGTCCAATGGAAAACACTTGGAATTTCAAGCAGGGGTACCAGAAACTTCACCATCTTCTTGAATGTGGCTGTTCTTAAGTCCTAGAAGCACATGAAGGCTGAGTCTGACTAGAGTCCAGAAGAGACAGGTTCTCAAAACTGGAACTTCCCAATTCCTGTACGTTTGCAGAAAAAGCCCCTTTTAACTTAATGCCTGGTTCCCTCAGCCAGAAGTGCAAAAATGGGGGAAACAGAACAGTAGTGAAGGTGTAATGATTTAATTTGTCTAAGACAGTATCTGTTTAGGCCAACTGTTTATAAACCAACAGATTTTAAAAAGCAGTCTAAAAGTCCAGACAGACTGAGTTGGAAGGGTAAAATACATTGAATAAAAAAAAAAGTTATCTGAATAACAGGATTTCTTAAATCCAGGTTTACTCACTCAGCTGCATCCTTCTTCTCCTCTTTATCGTCTCTCTCTTGTTTACACGCGGGGCTAGAAGTCTGGACCCCCTGGGATGTGACCTCAGGTCCCCGCTTGTGCTCCGTGGTACTAAGTACTGATGGGGAGGTGCTGGGGCTATTTGGCTTGCTGCTGCCACTGGTGCAGTTGCTGCTGCTATTTTCAATGAAAGAATCCTTAGCACTTGGTTCAATTTTCTCTTTGATCAAATCTCTTGGTTTTTCTCCCTCTCTATTTTTGTTTAGTACTTGATCCATAGATTCAGAAGTGGAACTTGGCTGTAACTAAATAAAGGAAATAGTTACACTTAAATACTTTAAATAATTCTAGTAATTATTTTATTTCCTTGACTATAACCAAAGTAATACTATCTCTGAACATGAAGCATTTTGAGTAAGGCTATTTTCTGTATTTTAAGAGTAATGCTCAGCTAGATGTGGTGGCTCACACCTGTAATCCCAGCACTTGGGAGGCTGAGGCAGGAGGATCACTGTGAGTTTGATGCCAGCCTGGGTTACAAAGTGAGTTCAAGACCAGCCTGAACTGCATAGTGAGACCCTGTTTTAAAAAAAGGCCTAAAGAAAAAAAAGTAATGCTCACAGCTTTTGTAAATGAAGGGAAGGGCGTTGAAGGGAGGGTAGGGGAACGAGAGGGGGAAAAAGACAATGAAAAAAGAATCAAGTTATATCATGTGCAGGTAAAAATTTCCTATAATGAATGTGATCATTATATATATATCTAAAATATACCAACAAATTTTAAAAAAAGGATTAAAAAGAATAGTGCTTTTAGTACAAGTCAATAATAATACAATGTCTATATAACAGTGGACACAGTCATGATAAGACTCCAATATCTTCATGTTAAATTTTTAATGCATGCCTATCACACATCAGCAATTTGTGCTTGCTGGTTACAGAAAATATGAAGTAGCTTCATTCTCTTGAACTTGCATTCTGTCTAAAATCTGATACCACAAAATCCAAGAAAATGCTACGAAAGCCCATAGGAAAAGCAACCCACAGGGAGGGAAAGATTCTCAGTGGAACTGCCACATAGTCTAAGGCGTGAACGTTTATTAGGAGCTAAGTGTAGAAAAGGGAACAGTCTACACAGGAGAAACTGCATGCTTAAAAATCCAAAGGAAAGGAAAATGGTAACTCTATCACAAAACAGGAAAGCTCTAGGGACTAAAAGATGGTACTCACAGGCACCAGGGAGGCAGAAATGACAAACTGGCCCAGAAGGACCCTGACAATAAAGGAACTTCAAGGCCATGCTGAGGACTCTATTTTATTTTCTAGGGTCATGAGAAGTCACTGAGGAATTTTAAGTAGGGTGTAGTAGTAAGGAATTTGCATTTCCAGAAAAGGAGAATTACAGCTCCACAGAGATGACCTGGAGGAAGGCAAGTAAGGTGTGGAGACCACTAAGAGCCTGGGCTACAGCCACAGCTCAACATGCGCGAGAAGTCAGAGGAGACGGACACGGAGCGAGATGTGATTAGGGCTGTCAGGGAGGCCTTCTGGTTTTATTGTTTCCTTTTTGGTGCCAGGGATGGAACTCAGGGCCTTGCGCTTGCCAGGCAGGCGCTTGTGCCGCTGAGCTGTGTAACTGACCCAGTGAGGCCTTCTAAACTTGGAAGTGAACCATCCAAAGGAGCAGAAAACACAGGTGTTACTGAAATAGCTAAGGGTTTTAAAATTTGTAGGCCAGAAGAAATAAATGCTACCAACGGCTGAAGAACATGTGAAATGTCATCCTCCACCAGAGAGAAACGGACAGGTGAAGGAAATGACACGAAATTGGGAAGAGAAGGGCAAGCCAGCCACCCGGAGCCCCAGCGCTTACAAGACTGAAGCAGGGTTTACCAATGTGAATACTGCTCGGGCAACTGATTTAGTGAGATCCTATCTTAAAAATTTTTTAAATATACCAAAAGTGTTGGTGATGTGGTTCTGTGATACGGGGTCCCTGCTTTGATCCCCTTTAGCATGTGTGCACACACACACAAAACAACAATAACAAAAAAGACCAAGTAGCAGCAGCAAACACTGAAATGAGAACAGACACAAGCAGTGGCCCAGGTGACAAAAACACAAGAGCAATCTGTACAGCAGAGGTCACTCAAGGTTGTAAGAGCTGAGATACCTCTTCAGCCTCAGTCAGCACTTCTGCCTGTGAAGACAGCACAGCTGTACCATGCACACTGAGATTGCAAGTTTGAGGCCAGCTTGGGAACGCTGCAAGACTTCAAATAACAACCAACCAAAGGTGCTCCTAGAGAAGCCCACGGTATCAGAGCCAACAGCAACTCCACAGAGACATCTTGAGCATCTCTATGCACCAGCACAGCTGCTATGATCTCACATAGCTCAGGGAAAATTTAATAGGAGCATCTATTTGGGCCCTGTGGCAATTTCAGTCATGATAGGGGAACTTACTGTTTGGTCTGCATTTATTGCCGAAGTAGCTGAGGTTACAAACAGAACAGACCATATCCTAAAGAAGACTTCAAGACTATTAACCACACAATTCCTTGAGTGAGGGCAAAAATAAGACTTTTGTTGTTGCTATTAATCTTATAATGGCAAATACAGCTACACTACTTCCTATGGGCTGGATGCTGTTCAAAGCCATTTACGGACTCGTTCATTTAGTCTTGGTAAAGACCTACCTGGTGCAGGCGCTATCACTACCATCTTGTAAGTGGCGAGTGCACCGGGAAACGAAGGTGCTGAGGATGGAATCCTGGCTTCCCACATACTAAGTAGGCATGCACTGTTGTGCACTGAGCTACAGCCTCAGAGTGAAAGAAAACACGGACAGTCATCTATATTCTGGTAATAAATTAGCAAGATTGAAAGCCAGGCTTGGTGGCACATGCCTGCAACACAAGCCCTCAAGAAGCTGACACAGGAGGACTGCAGCAAATCAGGGGCTGCGTGGGCTACATAGTCAAGGCCCTGTCTGGGCCCACCCCTATAAAAAATGGAATTAGTATGACTGAGTGCCTTTGTACTGTGTACCAGGCACTAACTTAAACACCTTACAGGTAATTCTTATTTAAATCTCCAAAGAACAGGTTCTATAATTATATACATTATCTTACAGTTAAAGCAGGTCCAACTATTCCCTCTCCTAGCTTGGGAAGAGTGGAGAGGTCGTCCGTCTCCACAACAGGGGTGTGTGGGCCAACATTCAAACCCAGATCTATTTACATGACAATATCTGCAATTGTTACACAAATAAAAGGATCAGCCTCCTATACAAAGGTATCCCTGGAGGCTATAGACCGTTCTCAAGGAGAAGAGGTGGAGGCTAAAGCGCAAAAACCCACAGGATATTCCCACTTCTCACTCAGTAAAAGACTAGACTTTTGGGAACAAAATGTACTTCAAGCCACATGCTGTCACAAGAGTGGCTCTGAAGATTTGTTCACAACAGTGCAATACACACTTCTTGCACACCTCTGTTCAAAGCACTAGAAGCTTAAACACAAGATGGCCAGGTCACATTCTTTACCAACAGTGTTTTTAGCGAAGTAACTTCTCTTTGCCTTAATTTCCTCACATAGATAATGCACATAATAACATGACTTGCTTCAAAGTGAATTTAGGATAAGGGTGCGTAAGTACGCCTATAATCCCCCAACTCATGAGGCTGAGGCAGGAGGATTGCTGCAGTTTTGAGGGCAGCCTGGGCTACAAAGTGAGTTCAAGGCCGGCCTGAACTGCATAGTGAGACCCTGTCTCAAAAAGACCAAAAAACAAAAAAAGCCAAATAAGCACCTAGGACAGTGTCTGGTATGTAGGAAATACCCAGTAACTGGAAGCTGACAGTGTTACTTTACCTTAAGGGCACAACCCTCAGGCTCATCTTATAATGTTAAGAAATGTTTCTTCTACCTATGCGTATCTCACACTGCATGCATTTCTTATATTCTTGAAACTACCCTCAAATGTTCCTTAAACCACACTAACAGATTAGGGAATTAGTCAAAGAAACTTAATACATATGGTTATCCAGACATCAAAAAGTATTGACCTAAAGAGAATTTTAATGCTATCCCATTAATACTTAAGTATTAACAAAAATTTACAGAAAGTTGTGAACTAATAGTATGATGGCCAAAATATTTTTCTGTTAAATGAACAAGTATAGCACTAAAAAATGTATTAACTATAGGGCTGGGGATATAGCTCAGTAACATAAGCACTTGCTTGGCAAGCCTGAAGTCATAAGTTCAACTCCTGGTACGTTAAAAAAAAAAAAAAAAGTATCAGAGTGATGTTGACACAGGGATAAGACGCACAGATCAACAGAGGAAAATTCAGAGACCAGTGACAAACTTTTACATTTGACTTTGAACAAGAACGTGAAGACTACCAGGCGTGATTGCGCACACCTGTTATCCCACACATGGGAGGTAGATGCAGAAGGACTGCCCCAAGGTCCGCTGTAGCCAGGACTACATGGTGAGTACAAGATCAGCCTGTAGTATACACAGTGAGACCCAGCATCCAAAAAACAGAAGAATATGAAGATAATTCAACAGGCACAAGACAAGGCCGGCCTGGACTGCACAACAAAACCCTGTCTCAAAAAGTCCGAAAGACAAAAAAACCAATTTTAAAAACACACATACACTTTGAATACACTAATCCAAGTGAGATATAAATGACCAATGAACGCTTTTTATGTTCCACTTCATTAGTCATGGAAGAACTGCACATGTAAACCACAGTAACACAGGCGTGGTGACTCCTTCCTACAAACCACAGCTAGTTGAAAGGTCAAAGTAGGAATATTATAAGATTTTGAGGCTAGCATGGGCAACTTAGTGAGACTGTCTCAAACAAAAAAATAAAAAAGAACTAAGAACATAACTCAGCAGCAAACATGCACCTTGTATATGCAAGCTCCTGGATTCAATCTCTAGAGATGTAGTTAAAAAGCAAAACCACAGTGAGATACTACCACTTCATATCCGAACAATGACTACAATGAAAAGGAAAGATATATGATCACACAGGCCTGGCTACTGCTGAGCATAAGCACAAGCTGATCTCAGAAGAGCCTGGTCGTGAGACACTCCTGTCCGTGGGCGTCGCTGCACTCCTCATGCCTCCCGGAAGAGTCACAGATGCTGTCCACCCAGGAAAAAGTCAAGGCTGCCATAACCACCCAACCCAAGAATAAAGATAAAAGAGTTAAAGAAGATGCAGAGGTAAGAATGGAAATAAATCTGCACGAAGAGAACTGGTGTTCAAAGAGGCTGGGCAAGAATATGCTCAGCTAACTGCGATGCCGGGAGTGGACTATTAGAAGCAATGTGTTCTGATGGTGTGAAGAGGTTATGTCACATCAGACAGAGGTGAGAAAAAGATTTGGATAATACCTCAGACATCACAGTGGTTGGTCTCCGAGACTATCAGGATAACAAAGCAGATATGATTCTAAAACACAGCACGGAGGAAGCAAGAAGTCTGAAAGCATGTGGCAAACTTCCTGAGCATGCTCAGATCAGTGACACCGGTACATTTGGTCCCGGAGACGATAATGAAATTCGGCCTGACGACAGTGGAGATGATGAGGACATGGATGATATCTAAACCCAACCCAACATTTCACTTTCCAGCTTTTCAGAAGACTGTCCTACAGTTTAGATTTTGCCCATAAAGCCACGAAGAAAAGCTTTCACTAGCATGACTATATTGTCAGTCGATTTGGTTCTAAGGTGTTTGTTTCTGTAAAAACTGCTAATGCTAAAACGTTAAGCCCACTCTGTTCTTTTGAGGTAATGAAGCTTACAGATAGAAGGCCAAAAGACCAATTCTTTATTTTCAAAGAATAACGCAGTACTGCCTTTCCTGCTTTGACCACTTCCAGTAAGTCAATGATGTTTTGAATAAACCATTTGCCTTATATTCATTATAGATTGTAACTTACCCCTAACGTTTGACTAGCCTATTAGCTATCCAGAATCTTATATATACTCTGATCTAGATGTTCCCTAGAGAGTGATATAACTTAAAAGGAGGCCTCAATCTGCATTTGAATTGAAAACCAGGTTTGTTTCCCATATTTTAGCAGCATGTGGCTATTTTTATACTAATTTTTGTATCATTACATTGCTTTCAAGATTTTATTTCGCCATCGTAAACCGATGGGCTGGGGGAAGCATTTCCCAAATGTAGCTTTTAGAACCTGGGTTTTATTACCAGTTTTGAATTAGTAAGGTTAGTTGCAGAAATTAAACACTAGGTGGCAGCCACTTACCTTAATAGTAGCAATACTGATATTAAATGGTGTTTTTTAAAAATAATCTGTGCATACAAAATTTCCCGGCCAGGCATGGTGGTGCACGCCTATAATTCCAGCACTCAAGAGGCTGTGGCAAGAGGGTTGCTGTGGGTTCACGGCCAGTCTGGGATACACAGTGAGTTCAGGACCAGCCTGAACTACATAGTAAGACCCTATCTCAAACAAAAAAAATAGAAAATTTCCCGAATAAGATTGTTTTGACCATATGTAAATAGGCTATTTTTATAGAACAGAAAGATTATGTTTAAAAGTGTTATTTTGATAAGTTATGTGTGTAACTGAAATTGTGAATGTTTTATAAACATTTAACTAAGGGCTGGGAGAATAGCTGCAAAGTCCTTGTGTTCAATCCACAGAATAGGACTGAGGGGAAAAGATGGTCTCTAATTTCTGAATAGAAGAGAAAGCTGCAGTGAGAAATATAAAATGTCATGCTTCAGAATACATTATATCCTTTTGTGTTAAGGCTGTATCATGTGTGCCATTTTGGTTGGTTTTTTTGAGGTTTTTGTTGTTTTCTTTATGCTTATATTCGGAATTTAGGTTCGGAATTTAGGTTCGTTTGTTTTGCTTTTTTTTTTTTTTTGAGACAGGGTCTTACTATTTGAGAACTGGCTGTCCTTGAGCTCACTTTGTAGGCCAGGCTGGCCTTGAACTCACTAGGATACTCCTGCCTTAGCCTCCTCAGTGCTGGGATTACAGGCATGCACCACCACAACCAGCCTGTTCGGTCTTTTTTTCAGTACATCAGGAATCAAACTTAGGACCTTTTGCTTGCCACAGAGCTATATCCCCGGCTTGTCTTTTTTTTGAGACAGGGTTTCGCTATTTGGTTCAGTTCAAGTTGGCCTTGAACTCACAGCAATCCTCCTGCATCAGTCTTCCAAGTGCTGGGATTGCAGGTGTGTACCACAGTGCCTGGTTGGGAATTTAGGATTACCCTTCCTTATTTAGTTTATCAGCTTTTCCAATAAAATGAAGTAGGGCTGGGCTAGTCAAACCTCACTAGGTATATTGAGAACATACACCATTTTCAGGCTAATCCACTGTGTAGCTCGTGGAACTTTTACTATGTTAGTCTTCTGAGAACTTTTCAGTGATGGAAAAGTAATACACAAGGTAATAAACAAGATCTTTTAAAATCTCACTTTTAACTAACTTTCATTTCTAAGTATGTAAACTCTTGAATTCAAAATACTATATGTAAACATTATTACAGTGCATGATACTGTGATTCCTGTTTCTTATCCTATGGGATTTCTGCACACTTACCTAGAGGAATACATCTAAGACCAAAGGCTGGTTTTTAATAAATGAGAAGAAACCATTCTTGCAGAATTTATTTGGCAACTGTCTTTCTTAGTAACTTAAACCCTAGGGTATTTATGCTCGTATACCTAAAAGTATTTCACTAAATTTATAGTGTATTTAGATCCTTGCAAGTGATTTTATAAAGAATGTTTGAACTCTGCATATGTGATAAGAGTTTTGGTATGGATAGTGCAACCTGAAAATAATCTCTATCAAATAGAGTTTAAGTTTTTTTTTGTTTTTTTTCTTTTAATTATTATGAGCTGAGTGTGGTGGCCCACATCTGCAATCCCAGTAATTGGGAGACTGAGGAAAGAGGATTGCTCTGAGTTTGAAGCCAGCCTACACTACACAGTGACACCTTGTCTAAAAAAGTAAGTAAATGAATTCTTTTTTTTGTTTGGTACTAGGAATCAAACTTAGGACCTTGCACTTGCCAGGCAGGTGTGGTGCCACTGAGCTATACCCCTGGTCCAAAAAATAACAACAAAAATTTTACTATGACCTCAATTCATATACCTGCTTGGTGGTACATTTTTTCATGTGTTGGTAATAATAGCCCAATCTACTGCTGTTTACAACCTGGAAAATCTAGACTTGTACTATTAAAATAGTTGAGGTATAGTTGTAAATCATACAGAGTACTACTTTGAGAAATTCTTTGACTAATTCTGTATTTGGTGTAGAAACTGTATAGTTTCACTGATTTGATTTGATTATGTTTCAAGACATGGAAATGGTCCACAAGACAACCTGTTTTTGTTTTGTTCTGTTTGCTTGGTTGTTTTGTTACATTCTTGATTCCTATAATATGGTGCTATAAGCAATATTCAAGGAAAGAAAATACTTTAAATCTAAAAACCAAACAAACAAAAAAACAAATGCCAGCCAGGAGGTGGAAAAATAAAAATCCTTGCCAGGCATGGTCACACATCCCTATAATCTCAGCACTTGGGAAGCTGAAGTGGGAGGACTGGCACGAGTTCAGGGTTAAAAACAAACAAAAAACAACAACAAAAAACAACTTCATATCCTGCTGGTAGGAAATGTAAAACAGTACAGTTGCCCTGGCAAACAATTTGTCAGTTCCTCAAAAGGCTTAACACAAGAGTTACCACATGCGTTCCAACGTAAGGCACGTATGCAAGAGAAATGAAAACATTATCTACACAAAAACTGTACACTAATGTTTATAGAAACACTAGTCATAATTCTAAAACTGTGAGAATAACAGTGAGGGATCCACTGATGAACAGACAAATATGACATTACTCAAATATTCAGCTGAAAATTGGAATGAACTAGCACGGATCAACCTTGAAAAAACTGTGAAAGAGGCAGACGTAAAGGCCAGATACTATGTGGTTCTACTTATATGTTATGTCAGGAATAGGCAAATTCACAGAGACAGAAAGCAGGTATGTGGTTGCTTAGATAGGGGAGGTGGAAAGGGACGATTTAATAGGGAGCGACTGCTACAGGATACTAGGTTTCTTCCCGGGGCAGACGAATACATTCCAAAGTCAGCTGTGGTGATAGTTGTACAACACTGTAGGTATACTAAAAACCACTGAATTCTATACATTAAAGGGTTGGATTGTATGGATACATAAGCTATACCTTTTTGTACAAAAACTGGTACAAAAATACACTCATATGCTACAATGTAAAAATTTTTTCTTAACATTTAATGCAAGTGTGTACTATAAACAGGTACTAAATGGTTACAAAACAAAAAATGCTAAGGAAAAAACCCAAATGGGCATGGGTATCTGTGGCATGACATCACTTATAACAAATTTAAAATTATACAAACAGTATGACCTATCAGGGAGCTTTTCATATGCAATGTAGTAACAGGACTGCACAGAAAGAGGCTTCCCTCTGGGAGGGAGAGGAGGAAGCAGCTGAGCAGGGCAAGTACACAAGAGATCTTGTGCTGAAAGGTTGACTTGACTTATTGAGCAGTGGGCACATTATTCTTTGTGTTATCTGTATTAACCATTGCTTAACAAATTAAAATTTAAATTAACAACTAGTAACACTGAAGCTGAGTAGATTATAATAAAGTATGACATTATTGGATTTTTTCAGTAAGTCAAGAATGAAACAATCAGCTATAAAAATCAGCAAACGTTAGAAATTTAGGGAGCTGACCACAGGCTGAAAAATGTTGCTTTATCTCTTTGATTCATTCATCTCTTTATTCAGTCTTTTATGTTTAAGGTTAATAATCTTATTGTCCCCTCTAATAAGCTAAGTTTCAAGACTTCTCTCCCTTCTTCTGTCTCTCCCCTTTCTTCCTCCCTCCCTTCCTTCCGTCCTTCAGTGCCGGAAATCCAAAGGAGGACTTCATGCACTAGGCAAGCATTCTAGCGAGATATACATCCCCATCCCACAAGATTTCTTGAATTAGCTTGAAAATCCCTTGATATCCGTAGTATAATAAACTTCATGCAAAAGAATGAAACCATTATCAAGCAGAGTTCAGGACATGCTCAGAAGCCTGTTATAAAATAGAGAAATATACAAAGATTTCTGCCACAGGGACTATGGATGTAGCTCAAGGTACAGCACTTGTCTCCCATGCTAGGTTTGATCTCCAGCACTGCAAAAAACAAATACATGAAGATTTCTACCACAATTAATACATTTCTTCACGAAGTAGGAATTTCCTCAGAACATCAAGCTCTAGTATACCTCTACCAACAACACTGCACAGTGAATGACAGCCTTGCTCCACCAAAACTGGCCAGACTACGCAAGGTAGTAACGACCATCAAAGAACAGCTACATTATCATGGCTTCAAATGTCAAGATTATACCTTTTTTTTTTTTTTTGGAGACAGGGTCTCACTTTGTATTTCAGGCTGGCAAATTTACCTGCCTCAGCCTCCCAAGTACTGGGGTTACAAGTGTGCACCACCATGCCCAACTATACCTTCATTTGATACCTGTATTATTAATAGCAAATCTCATGATCTGAGGTTATCAAACTTAAAGGACAGAACATGTTTAGCTTCTTGTATATATGGTTTGATTGGTTTTTTTAGTATTTGCATAATGTACGTTTAAATTGATGATCAAAAAATGGTTAATGTTTTATTATATTTTTATTTTTAATATTACTTTTGTTGTACCCAGGGGTCCTTGGTCACTGAGCTACATCCCTAGACCTCTTTTTTGTTAAATTCTGAGACAGGGACTAAAGTTGCCCAGGCTGCCCTTTAACTCACTATGCTCCTGCTTCAGCCTCCTGAGTATCTGTACCCAGCTTATTCCTTCTTTTTTAAAATTCCAGTTCATTAGTCAATACAATACTTACCCTAAAATCATTCTTAAATTTCTTTAAATCATCAATCTGCTTTCTATGTTCAGAAACAACTGGTGATATACCTATAAAAATAAAAAATTGTTACACACAATCTTCTTTCTAACCTTTAGCTTAAAATTCTTTTAGTATAAGACTTAAAAAAATTGATCTACCGTCAAAATAGTAGCAGCTTTAAATAATCATTTTGCGCACTAGCATTTATCAGACTATGTGTTTACATATACATAATATCAGAAAAATTTGAACAAAAATATTCTATACTGAGCACAAAATTAGACATATTCCTTCTTTCTAGTTATGTCTGGTAAGTTTCTTTTTTTTTTATGTCTGATAACTTCTTAAGATTCTAACCTTTATTTTCAGCTTTTGAGAAGGTAGGCGATGCTTCACTGGGTTTAATATTTTCTTTATTCCCTGCAGGAGAGTTCTGCCTCTGATCTTGAAGCCTGGAGTCTTTGGCTAAGGGAAAAAAAAAATCAGAATGAGACAGTCTGAAAAATAAAGTGAAGGAAAAAAAAATCAGCAATTTTGATTTCCTATCTTTTTAGTAAAAACTCAAGAGCTTTTTCTCTTTTGCAGGCAATCTATGAAGTGCCAGTAATTATATTGTCATAGATATTTAGTGGCCAGGGAAACTTTTATAATATCAGATATTAAAGAATAACATATATGAAAATCAATGGTATTAGGGAGGCAAATAACATATAAAAAACTAAGTGTATTCAAAATACACATCTAAAAGTAAAATAAGGTTTTGGTATCAGGCAAACTTCTGGCATCCCTTTCTCACATACCCTCAACAGACGGGGTTACAGCTCTGTTGGATGCAGGACTTGCAGGTGTGGGAGATGCAGCTGGAATAGGCATGGCAACAGCTTCAGCCGGAATAATACCAGCCTGGGGAGAAACAAGGACTGGCCCACTGGCAGGGTTTCCAATACTGTTCTGTCTAGGAGACCGAGGTCTGTGAGTTTTGGGAGATAATCTTGAAACTAGAAAGGAAACATTACTGATTACATTCTTAGCTCAAGTGTTACTTCCTCAAAGAGGTTTCTCTAGAGATCTAGCTAAAACAGTCCTCCTGAGCGTTCATCCGTTATCCCACCATGCTATTTTCTTTTCCAAATCTTAGGAACAGTGATAGGTAGTAATTGGAAACATAAGCATTTGAAGAAGACAGCAATTACCAAATATCTACAATTTCAGTTTTTCCCTCCTAAGTAATCCTATTAACATTTTGTGTGTGGGGGGGTCCTTTTTGAGACAAGGTCTTACTATGCAATAATAGTTGAAGCTGGCCCTGAACTTACAGCAATTCTGCCTCAGCTTCCTGAGTGCTGGGATTACAGGTGTGCACTACCATGACGGAGACCACTACAAAGCGGCTCTGAGTAGAATTTGTTATTAACCAACTGGCTTTCTATGTTTACTTGTGAGTTGTCCAAAGCTTATTAGGCACCTTGTCTGGAGATGGGCAGTGGACTCACAGTAAGTGAACCTCTGTGAGTCACTGGTCACTGCTGAGGCCTGTATTGGCCCTGTGAAGCTGTGACACCTCAAAGGACAAGGTAAAGCTACAACTGAGGACATTTGCCTTCAACCCCAATTAACTACAAGGAGACAGCAGCTGCAGGCTCTGCACTCCTACAGTAAATGCTGGCCTACAGATAAGGGAGTCCTCCTGATTGACATAGTTTACTACTTGGGCCAGTATTTCCCAAGGTCCCACGAGACTCCCGCGTTTCCTTCAGTACCCTCCTCCTCTATCTGAAAGCCTAACACATATGGGCCACCCAGGGTTAACTTATTTTTCTCTAAGGAGAATATTTGATTTTATGTGTTTTTTTGTTTTACTCTTATTAATTTGAGACAGGTTTTCACTGTGTAGTTCAGGGTAGGCTTGAACTCATTACATAGCCCTAAACTAGCCTTGAATTCCCAGTGTCCTCCTGCCTCAGCCTCCGGTGGGCTGGGCTTACAGGTGTGCACCACCATGCCCAGCAACATTAGTTCTTAAATTTTAAATGAAGTTTGACACTATATTCCAGTGGCAAGATAGATAAATGCCACTCTTTAAAAAAAAGTAAGTTGTTGGATATTTTCTTTAAAAAAAAAAAAAAAAATTTTCGCTGTCCAGGAACCTTTCAGCCCATTCATTTGCACGTCCCTACCCAGTGCCCATTCGGTGCCCATGCCTCAGCATCCAAGACTATGCTGGGTTGGCAAGCCGTGCACTGAGCGTTTGGACACGCCCCGCTACAAGCTGGCTTTGACTCTGAAAGCCATGCAGCGGCCAGACTGCTGCTGCTTTGCAACTTACAGTAGAAGCCCTGATGGATAGAGGAGCCATAACATGAAACTTGGAAAACCTGGGTGAGCGAGCACTTTATAAAAAAACAAAGAGGATGTGCTCCGGAGTCTCAAGGTCAGAGGATAAGTTGGCAAGGTGGGGGCTCAGCAGGGTCCCAGGGCAGGATGGTGAGGTGTCATAAGCAGCAGCCACTTCCCAGGCAGAAGCCCAGGGCCGGGAGGGGGCGGTGCAGCCCGGGCATCCAGATCAGCCAAAGACCAGAAGGAAATGGGAGCTAAAGTGACCAGTCTGGAGAAAGATAAAAGCAAGGTAGTCTCATCTGGGACAAAAGCCCAGAAATCCCAATCTTCTAAGGAAACAATTGCAGAAAGGGCAAAAATACTTTGATTCTGGGGATTACAATATGGCTAAGGCAAAGATGAGCAAACCACTGCCTACTGCAGATAAGACTGAGGTCACTGGTGACCTCACTCCCACCCCACACGACATTCCTCACCAGAAACCACCCCTTGTCAGGAAGAGCGAGCAGGTTGGCTGATTGAAAGCACTAACCTGCATGGATCTTCTCCCCAGTTCCCTGTATTCCTCCTTACTCTGTTACTGAGCCATTTTTTTTACTTCCTTTCATGCACTAAGTCATTCGGAACTGACAGCTTTGGAGACGTGGCAGCAAGCGCTGCCAGTGAAAAGGCATAGACCCGAGTGGAGGCTCTGAGTAGCTTCCCAGTGCCCTGGCGGGAAGTGCATCAAGCAATGCTCGTTATCCACAGCTGTACGTGTCATCTAACCCCTGGTGCAGAGCTGGCTGCAGCAAGTAACTAGCAAGTTCTACAAGTCTGTTTTGGCTCTCCTTCTCTCACCTCAGTGTTACTCCCAGTTAATGTAACCTCCATTGTGTCTTTGCATTAAAAATAAATTTCCTCATTAAGCCAACTTGCCTTCTCTGTAGTAATAGTGCTTCAAACCTCAGGTTTTTCTATTGGGAAGCCCTGTTAGGAGCCGGAGGTATAATCACTAGCTTCTGTTATCAGCGCTTGGGGTACAGAGGTTAAAATTTTTCCACTTTTCGTTTTGCCTCAACGTTCAGTTTAAGACATGTTTGTAAGCTCTTTGACCAATGCTTGAATGAAGATTGTGATGAGATGAGTTTAATTATCCATTTCTATTATTTCAAAGTTGTGATTTGAGAAATTATCATCCTGCTTATCTTAAGTTAATGTTACAGTAAAATGAAGTTGGGGATATAAATACTTCATGAAAACTGGCTATCAAACTCTGAAACAGCTGTCTCATGTCCACTGGCTCCAACTTTGGATAGTGCTGAGGTTTGTTTTTGTTTTTGAGACAGAGTCACACTACGTAGTTGCAGCTGACCTTGAACTTACTTTGTAGCCTAGGCTGGCCTCAAACTCACAGCAATCTTCCTGCCTCAGCCTAAAGAGTGCTGGTACAGGCATGTGCTACCACACCCAGTCAACAGTGCAGTTTTGAGAAGCGTTTCATTCTTGACCACTACATCTACCTAAAACAACTGCAGTCCTTGGCAAGTTGGATAGGATTATTTTGATGAATTCAAAGGAATGCGTTTATGGTCTATCAGTTGTTTAATAATCTTGTGCTGTTGACCTAAACAATGTCTTAACCACTGATCAAGGCAGACCCGCAAAGGCCTCTACTTGTTACTATGTCTACAGGCACAATTAGTTGTTCTTTTTACTGGATTTAACAGAAGTATACCTCTAAATATTTACTGATGCTTTTTACTAAATCAGACTTGTACTTGATCCAAATACAGTGGTGGTTTACCCAAGCTGAACTTCCCTCACAATGTGCTCCCAATTTGGCATTTGGTGATCAGGAGCAGGTTACCCATGGCAACATTTTGGGCGGTTACCAAAGCATGTCCCCGGCACTCAAACATTCCCTCCATTTTCATGTCCTTTACACTCGTATTTCTTACTGGCCTCCTCTGGTGTTCCTAAAGCTGACCATCAGCATTTACTACACGGTGTTTGGGACTGATGCATCAGCCATCCCTGCCACCCTTTACAATGAGGCATGATTTAGGATATTGCAAATTCTCTAAAGCATCACCCTGCTCTGGGTAACCGCCAATATGCTCCACTGTCCCGACTCTTAAGTCAGCATGCAGTCAATCTTTCCTGTGCCTCTTGTCCTCTGTTCCCAACACTTTATAAAGTTGGATCAGAGGAATTTGTGGTTGTTGTGCTATGGATAAAAACACCCATTCAAACACTGTTTTATTAGTTTCCTCCTTTGAAGTTGGTATAGATTTTATTCTACAAATTTCTTGTGATCCTAGTACCATGAATGTACATTTGTATTTACGGATTTTACAGTTGAGAGGAACATCCTACTCCTTTAGTATTACGCCCGCAAATCTGTGACTGCATCTCTAGTATTTGTTATACAGTAGGACACTTTGTCTATATTCAAAGAATAAGAATAGATGCTTATTCTGTTAAATGTGTGTAAAGTTGGCAGTTAATGCTGAAAACTATCATACAGTCCTTCTAAAATTATACTTGTAAATATCCAAAAATAAATTGACCTGCCTAATTTCTATTTTTAAAAATTGGAAGAAATCCCTAAGAGGTAAGATTATTCCTTTCTCCTGGAATGAATACACTAAGATGCCTTTCTGAAGTTTACAGACCATCCTTTCTTTTCTCTTTTTTTTTTTTGACGGACAGGGTCTCACTATGTAGTTTAGGCCAGCCTTGAACTCACTATGCAGCCCAGGCTGGCCTTGAGCTCACAGTGACCCTGACTACTGGGATTATAGGCATACACCACCACACCTGGTTTGTGCTCTTCCTTTCAATATCAAGATCTACTGTGCAGTAAGGAAATGACCCAGTTTAGCCAAAAGGGTTCGATAATGTAAGCAAACAATACTGAACTGTTATTACATGTTTCAGAATGAACAACAGGCTTTACATTCCATTATAAGCCAATTTGTACAGCTCAGACTCAAGATTTAGAGAAAATGGTTCAACTTACTTCAGTCTAGTACAGTAGTTATTTTAAAATTTTTTTGCAGTTTTTTAAGATTCAAAAGATATGAAAGGAAATTATTATTCATGTGTCATCTTTCTAACCAGTATAAAGAACAAACTTGTAATGTTACTCTGTTTTCTTTTGGAGGAGGGAATTTGAGACAGGGTCTCACTACATAGTCCAGGCTGACCGCCAACTTGCAGCGGTCCTCCTACATCAATCCTCCTGCCTTAGCCTCCTGAGTGCTGGAATTACAGCACCATGGCTAGATTATTCTGGGTAGATCTCTAACAACTATGTTTTTATTCTCTTGTTTGTAATGATGTTGTTCTCAAAGTTCATTTCCGAACCATCTGAGTAATGTCAAAGGATTACCATTACAGCTAAACATTTTTTAAAATTTCTATTTGTTAATCTTCATTGATGACCAACAAAAAAACCCAGAAAGCACAAAGGAATTTATAATACAATTTTATGAATGTTTATCTCACGTTGTTGCTTTGATATAGGCTCTTGTTATGCAGTTCAGGCTGGCTATGAACTCACCATGTAAACTAGGCTGGCCTAGACCTCACAGAGATCCTCCTACCTCAGCCTGATGGGATTACGGGCATGTGCTACCATGCCAGGCAATGCATATCAAATAAAAACAGACATTTAACACTCAGCATTAAGCTTTAAAGACCCCTTTTTGATAAAGTTTCTATGACTGCATAAGATAAAGCTAAAAAAGGAAGAGCAATCGCTGTGTGTTCTAGCTCTCTACAGTTACCATGGGAGCAAAGCACTGAAGAATGATTGACAAAGTAGTCAAAGCAATGTCCACCTAATTATAGTATCTTGTCAAAACGTGGTGTTTATACTTTTTTGTACTTGCTGACGTCAGCACATTCCCCAGGCTAATCACAGATTAAAGCAGGGCTATCACTTTTGTTTCATATTTCTTATAAGGGAAACACGTAGTCAGGTAAGTGCCGTATACAGACACTATGGAAACACACCCCACCGTCCCGATTCACAAGCCCATGAAGTATACTAGAAAGAATGACATTACTCACTGAGAAAACAAATTCAAATGATTGCATGACTTCCCCTAATATATGGTAAATACGTGGAGGAGCCCAAACCAAAAATGTAGCTTAGCCAATTCCTGGCTCAGTCACTGTTTTTAATATATACATTTATAATCCCTCACACAGAGCTCTAGCTCGGCCCATTTTGTACCTCAGGGAATTACCAAGTGCACCCCGCCGCTACACCCAAAGCCAAATGATACCTACCCCCACTGACCACGGATGACCATGTTCCCCCTGCGGGACTGGTCCTTGCCACTGGAGGAGTAGCTGCTTCACTTGGTGGGTTGTGGGATACAAATTCTAGGCCACTGGATATGGAACCCCTCCCAGCAGAGACTCTATGATTTCGAGGGTGCCGCTGGGCCTTTGGGGACATCCTTGGAGGCCCTAAGAAAGGAACAGTAAATATCATAAAAATGCTACAGAGCCTATCAGTATTATTTTTCTGCCAAATGTGCAAATTCTCACTCACTCAACAGTTCTTCCTTGGTTAAAATAATGAAAAAAGGAGAAAAAAACCCCACAACATATATTCAGCCACACTTAACTCAGAGTCATTTTGTGGAGAGTTACAAGTTATAAATGAATTTTACATCCCTTTATTTTAAAGAAAGAGAGGGATGAAATTGGTGCTAAGAAATCAAATAATATTTGTCATGAACTCTTACTGGCAGTCTGTTTAGTCTCTATCAATTATTTGCAGGCATATAAAAATAAATATAATAAAATATTAATAGATGTTACAGCTACATAATGGAATAATTTTTACTGTACTATATTATCTATCTCAAATTTTCTAAAATGTATTACTTCGTGTTTTTACTTCTTTTGCGGTAGTGGGTGTAGAACTCAAGGCCTTGCATACGCTAAGCAAGTATCATACCATGGAGCCCCACCTCTAGCCCTTCCTATTTTGAGACAGGGTCTGGCTAAGTTGCCAGGCTGGCCTCCAATGTAACATTTTTCCTACCTTCAGCCTTCTGAGTAGGAAAAAAATATTTTTATATTTTAATTTTTTATTTTACAGGGCTGGGTATCAAATGCAAAGCCTTAGGCAAGTATTCTTATCTCTGACCTACGTCCCCAGGAAAAAATATTTTTAAACAAAAGATCACTAATGCCCTGCACTACTGAAATATATACATATACCTTCTTACATTTTCCTAAATGCTGGTTTACGTACCTGCCATGATCAACAGCTTTACAACTAGAGGCTTCAAAGTGCCCTCATTCTCATGCCGTAAGTTAACAATTCTGTTACAGCATGGCTTTTAAGACTAGATCAGTTGACACTCAAGAGAGAAATGTGAACTGTATGATTGTCAAAATTCTATCTCAGATTCTGTCACCCCATTAGTGATCTCTCCCCCCTCTCCTGTGCATCGGACCTAACCGTCTAGTGAAACACTAGACAGAACTGCTCTCACCACACATACAGGGGAAACACACAGAAAACATCCTTAGTGCCAAAGCTGAGGCACTTTTACTCACACCCTAAGATCAAATTTTTCAAGAACACCAAATTAATACATGTCCCCAGACATAATCTTTCAAAACATACTAAGGATAAGGGGGCTGGGGATGTAGCTCAGTGGAGTAAGTGCCTGCCTGGCAAGCACAAAGTCCTGAGTTCAATCCCTAGTACCGCCAAAAAAAAAAAACATACTAAGGATAGGTAGAATCTGTCGGCTGGAGATACCCAGCACCCAGGAATACTGTGAGGTGTACTTCTGTATGAGCACCTTACATTTGAATGTCATCAAGATGCTCTCAACTCATGAACAAATGTAATTTTATCTAACACATTCTCATTGTATATACATCATTTAATCAAACAAATCAACTATAGTAAATACTTCAACAGAACTTCGCATTTAGTGGCCAGTATTAAAAGAAATTTGTGAGGAAAGAAGTCACCTTGAAAATCTGTGAAAGATGCTGTTCAATGTTAAACACTTCAGCCAAGGTCACATGACCTCCCTGCCTGGATGCCAGCAATGTATTTAACAGCAGCCAAAGAAAACTTTATTAGTGTCAACATAAGCTATTTGAATTATGATTTTAATCAACAATTCTGATTAAAATTTTAACCCAAAGATTCTGAACTAATATGAAAAGGGAATTTATAGTTTAGAAGATAGGCAATATTTTAAATTTATCGATTGCATTTAAATTAAAGTATCACCTTCTTATAACATATCCAACTATCTGATATATAGCAATGACGGGGTTAGTATCAAAAACTAATAATTACTTGATTTTCTTGTCTTTCCCAAGGGTGTGAAAAAAAACTCTAAAGATTCAAATGCATACTTTTATTTTGGAGACAGGGTGCCACTGTATACTACCCATGCCCAGCTTCACCTCAATATTGCAAAGCTAATCTTCCTTTTTTTTTTTTTTTTTTTTTTTTTTTTGGTACCAGGAATCAAACTCAAGACCTTGCACTTGTCAGGCAGGCACTTATGCTGCTGACCTATATCCCCGGCCCTGCAAAGCTAATTTTAAAAAAATTACTCAAAGAGCCAGGTGTGGTGGCTCATGCCTATAATCCCAGTGCTTGGGAGGCTGAGGCAGAAGGATTACTATGAGGTCAAGGCCAGCCTGGGCTACACCATCAAGTTCAAGGCCAGCCTGCACTACACAGCAAGACGCTGTCTCAAAAACAAAAAACCCCCTCAAATTTAGAATTTCTCAGATACTCTAAAAAACACAATCTGTATTATAATCTGGAAGTAGGCCTACAAGGTAGCTGCATGGAATGTCATGCTCAAACAGAAGTATTTAAAACACCATTCCTGCCTATGACCAACAGGAAGGTTCACTAGCATGTTGGCCAAGGAGCTATAAAATGACAAATTCTATAGTCAGTCCAGTGCTGGGTAGATACAGTTCACTGTCTACCACCATCTACTACATCTACTCTCAGTCAGGAGCAAGAGGCCCTGAGCAGACCTTCCTGGGGCTGTACATGGGCATCGTTACCAGGCAGAAAGAGATTAATTCACCTTTCTTACAATTCAAGATAATTCATAGCATCACACAGCATTTATCAAATTTCTCTCTAATGAACAAAAGGTTAATAGAAATAGTTTTAACAAACTAAAGTTAAAACATAAAAATTATAGATTATTAAATAATGAAGAGGAAGCTATTTATAATTATAAACTCACATAGGAGTTGAACAAAGACAAACAAAAACATGAACAAATTGTGGTATTGTACCTTCTGAAGACATGCGTTTAGGCATAGTAGAGACAGGAGCTGGAGAACCATGAGCAGAGGGGTGAGACGGGGGTCTGGATGGCCGCGAGGGGGGCCTGGAGGGCGGCCGTGTAGGGGTGGCTGCCCGAGGTGGAAGAGAGTTGGGACCTGACTGGTAGCGAGAAGGTGGGCGAGAGGAAGGAGATGGGCAAGGCGATGGCCAGGGAACACCTGACAGAACAAATGATATGAAGGAAAGTATAAAAACTAAAGAAAAAAATGAGGGAAAAAAGTAAACAGAAAAAAAGTAAAATGACAAAAATGATTTTCTTGTACATTTTAACCCTTTGAGGAACAGTCATTTGATTTGTGTAAGTTTTAGCATAACTCAACTGACACAAATACACATTTTACTTTACTTCCTTAAAATTAAGTCTGTTTAAATGAATACACGTTCCCAAAGGGTTAATTAGGATCTACACATACTACTGAAGAAGACAGTTAAGACTTTGCCTAGTAATCCTGTTTCTGTAACTATTTCTCAGTAAACAATTGTTACAAGGAATATAATACATACTAGATAATTCCACACAATACAACACAGTAACTCCTAGTCAAGATTATTTACTGCAGTAGTTTTAGCTCTGAAACATAATGAAAATAAGCAGCAACTATTATAACTAATTTTAAAAGCTGGTTTCTTACAATCACACATGATTTTTCACCAGGTTTTTATCTGAATATAAGGTTCACGTTGAAACCTCTTTAAACAAGTCCCTTCATTTAAATAGAAATAAAATGTTACTTCCATTTTTGAGGGTCACAGAAGTAACAAAGGCTAATACTCGTCTCTTTCAAGACAAACCTCTTAATCTCATTAAACCAGAAAAGGGAGGACCTTCTCAATAATTTATAATTAAACACTTATCTAACAGACTACTTCATAAACAATGCAACTGCAAAGCCATCACCATCAAATAAAACAGATACTGACAGATATGCACAGGCCAATAAGGCTGACATTTACTAACACAGATCACTTACCTTACTCTCATGAAACAATCCAGTTCTCCTCTCCAGAGGGCTTTACACACTTGAGTATCACGTATGTTTCCCAGCTCCCTTTAGCTTTTTACTTTGAAAATTCTGTTTATGGATAACTAAAAATCTTTACTCAATGAGCAAAGAAATTTCATCCCCAATATTAAGTACAGAAAATACTCAAGAGTGTTCATTTGGAGAGGAACTCTGGAAAAAAAGACTCAATGAAAACAAATGAAATTGGAAACTTAAGCGTTCTCTATTTTATCTTTGCAATTCTCTGTTTCAATACCCACGAGGGAACACCCACCCTCTCCTGGGGGCAGCAGCACAGCACCGCTCTCACTCCTCATCACAGCTCTGCTGTGCAGGACCCCAGAATTTCATAAACTGTAAGGAATATCTGACCTAGATTTAGAGGAATAGGAGAAAATATCTTCTTACTACTAAAAGACTGAAGTTTCTTTTACATAAATTGCTCAACTGCAACAGCCACCCTTAGAGACTAAGAGTTGTTTCTGTCGTATTTTGTTTTTGTTTTTGATTTTGGCTTTTTGAGACAGGGTCTTGCTATGCCGTATAGGCTGGCCTTGAACTATGTAGCTCAGGCTGGCCTCAAACTTGCAACAATCCTCCTGCCTCAGCTCTCAAGTGGTACGATTACAGGTGTCACCACCATGCCTGACTTTTCTGTTGTACTTTGAAGCGCATTTTTCACATCACTTTCTTCACATGATTGTGGGTTATGTATACTGTATTACAACTTATTACATCTTTTTTTTTTTTTTTGAGACAGGGTCATGCTACATAGTTAAGCCTAACCTCAATGTTGCAGCCATCCTCCTGCCTCAGCCACAATTGCTGGGATCATATGCCTAGCTTCATATCCTTTCTTCAAGTAAGCAGAATATAAATACATAAACAGTAACAAAAATGAATATATACTAACCACTGAGTGCTTCACATAATTAGTTCTTTACATACAAACTAAGTCTAGGGCTGGGGATATAGCTCAGTGGCACAAGCGCCTGCCTGGCAAGCACAAGATCCTGAGTTTGATTCTTGGTACAAAAACAAAACAAAACAAAAAAACACTAAGTCTAAATTATTACCCAGTGTTTCTAAATTGAGAACCCATCCAAAGTTTCCAATTTCTTTATATGTGAAATGTTTTGTTGGTTTTATCAATGTCTGCGATAAAATTTCCACCTTATCTTTTAAAAGTATTTTGTCATGTTGAATACTACATATGCCACCAATGACTTATACAACATTTTGCTAATTTGAAATCTATTAACTCTCATATATTTTGAAGTATAAACTCTACAGAATTCATTCATGGTGTGCACACTCTTGTCGCTTATGTAAAAAGTCTTTAAAATAGAAAACTACATCTGATCAATGACATTGACAAATTTGGTCAAAATACTTGCCTCCATTAACTACTCTTTGGTCTGAACCAGAATTCGGGTTGAAATCTGAAGTGTGAGCAGCAGATCTTGATGGCATGGAGCCGGATCCAGGCTGGCCCATACGCGGTGAGTTCTGTCTCCCACTTCCCCAAGATATGACTTCTCTATTTCTTTGTCCAGGAGGAATATATTTATTTTCCCTGAAAATGAGAGATCTTCTAAATCATTTTTTCCTAAAAGGTACCAAGCTAATGAAACATATCTAGAAGTTAATTTAGACAGATGGGAATGTCTGTTATCAAAAGGCTCAACACTAAACCAACTGCTTCACTCCTCTGTTCTTCCACCTTACGCCCGAGTTCCAGTCTCTGACTGTCCCTTCCCTTGGCCTCCCCTCCGAAGTGCACACTCTAAGAGACATGGCACCACACACGTCAATTCAAACCTCCAGGCTCTAGCTGTGAGTGTCTTGAAGACAGATTCCATCTCTTGCTCCACCAGGTATCTGTAGGTGTTCCTCAACTCAATGATTATGCATAAATCAAAAAACCTCACAAACTCCTCAAATATAATAAACCGTACAAATGAAGTCCCCTTTATTCCCTCTGCCTTGTTCTGTATCTCTATTATTGATATTATTATCAATTTAGTTATCAAACTAACCTCAGGGTCAGCCCTGGATTTTCTAACCTTTTTTACCACTAGCCTTGGTCTAGTTGGTTTCTAAATTCTTGCAGCTAAACTACTGAAATACACAACAGGACTCCCTATCTTGCCATTTTTTCAGTGGCCCAGGATCTGTTCCCCAACTCCTGCTCACAGAGTGCGCTTTAGCAGGAAACATGAAGTCCTTCCTGTACCTCAGTGCTTGCCACTACCTATTCACCGCACACACGATGCAGGTCCTGGGTTCCAGACAATGGCTCTTGGCTCTTCCCAATCTCTCTTTTTTTTTTTCCTTCCCAGTCTCTAGGTTCTTTCACAACACCATGCCCCTGCACTGTCTCTTCACTAGAAGAGAAATTCTTCTTCCACACCCCTGAGTGGAAGGCAGACGGTGAATTCTACTGCACATACTAGTTCCTCCTCACTCTGCCTGTTCCTAGTACTTCAAACTTGTCTTTCATCTAGCAATCACATCATCCTGTTACTATGTTGCATGTGTCCCCTCTGGTAATTATTTTTTAACAGCTCTCCGGGACTTTGGCTTGCTTTTCACATATACTTAGCATGCTGGCTCCTCAGATCCGCCTCAGAAAATATCTTTGAACATTATCATAATCTTTAACAGAACCTGAAACCAATTCCATTTGCATTCTCTACCTAAGTCTCATTAAAGAAAAATAAAACAGTAATAACAACAATACACCTCTCACGCAGACCGAGTTGTCCATCCGAAACACTGCGCCACGACCCTTTAAGTACCTGGTGTTTGTGCCGTGCCCCTCGCGTTCACCGGGGCTCCTCTGAACCGCCGTGTACTTGTCTTCCTCGCTCCGGTCGTCGTTCTCCAGGGCCACCCGGGCTTTGTACTGAGCGCTTGATTCAATTTCTTCTGCTAACTGGTTTGCCCTTGCTTCTCGTTTTAAAAATTCTTCCGAGTTATCCCGTTCTAAGGGCACCCTACAACATGAGGAAAATAAAAGGAATCTGATTATTTTGATTATTATGTATCTATTACAATCAGCTACTACGAAAGTTTAGGGTTTAAATACTGAAAATATTGACAAAGTTACTGCACTCAGTTTATACATCAAAATTTGAGTTTGTTACCATTTACACAGACAAACATTCAGTATTTCAGAAACTCATTTAACAGGTCTCCATAACTCTTGCAAAGTAAATCTTTTGCAATTTAAAAACAGAATCTTTTTTGAGATCAAAAATGAAGTAAGGAAATATGTTTTACTGGGCATTTACCAGCCTAAACAGTAACAGAGTAAGTTTTTTATATAATTGTATAACTTAAAAAAATCCTAACAGAAACATTTATTCAACATCATAATTTAACTTGATGAAAAATCAAACACAAATGAACTAAAATAGAACCAAACTTTGTAAACTTACGTATATGAAGATAAACTACTATCATACGTAGATACTACACCATAATTTTCTTCATTATATCGAAACATATCATTGGGATCCCATCCATTAGACTAGAAGAAAATGAAGCTCATTGTTCAAAATGACAAAGTATTTGTCTTCTTTAATTCAGTTACAATGTTTACAGTAGCAATAGCTAATGAAATATTTAAATCTAACAAATATAATAACCAGAAATTTCCTTTAAAAATGTTCCAAGGAAAACTTTTCTTTTATATATCAGTCCCTAAATAACCATACAATACAGTTATACTTGAAGTTACTACAAAAAGCTTACAACATTGTAGTTACTATATAAATACAGACCCTTGGGGTCAGGGTTCTCTTCCCTTAGCCTCAGCATACCTAGAACCTTCTTGAGATCGTCATCATCAGGTCTATGAAAGAGAGCCGAAAATACTCCAAACATTTAGGGGAAAGAAGGGAGAAACCAAAACTTGCCCCACTGAATCACTTTAAAATGGGACCATAACACTAGACCCCGTTACCTTCCCCTTCCTCCTGGGAATGCTGGAAGGACAGGTAGCATGAAGCACTCATAAGGGCTGGGTTGGTTTTTGTTTGTTTTGTTTTTTTATTTATGGCTTTTTTGGGGGGGTAGGGTTTCACTACGTGGTTCAGGCTGCCCTCCAACTCACAGCAATCCTCCTGCCCAGCCTTATCTTCCTGTCTCACCCTCCCAAGTGCTGGGATTACAGGCACATGCCACCACACTCAGTTTTACAACTGGTTCTGCAATTAACAGTTGCAGGGCCTCAGCACTCAGGATGTCAGCGCCCTAACTTATAATCACTGTGCAACGATTTTTCTTTCTATAAGGGAACTATAGAA
This sequence comes from Dinomys branickii, assembly GCA_004027595.1. Lineage (NCBI taxonomy): Eukaryota > Metazoa > Chordata > Mammalia > Rodentia > Dinomyidae > Dinomys > Dinomys branickii. Next base: position 82,640 of record PVLD010007811.1, read on the forward strand.
AACTATCACTCTTGCCAGGCATGGTGGCGCACACCTGTAATCCCAGCACTTGGGAGGCTGAGGCAGGAGGATTGTTGGGAGTTCGAGACTAGCCTGGGATAAAAAAGAGCTCAAGGACAGCCTGAACTGCATAGCGAGACCCTGTCTCAAAAAGACCAAAAAAAGAAAAAGAAAACTACTGCTCTCTAAAAAAAAAAAAACCTACTACTCTCAAAAGCTAAGCTACATTCTTTTTATTTTTTCTCTTGTGGTACTACGGATTAAACTCAAGGCCTCTGCACTGAGTTATATCTGTAACCCATTTGAAAAAATTAAAAATTTTTGGAAGAATTGTTAAGGCAAGATCATGCTAAGTCGTAAGTTGCCTAATCTGGGTGAGAACTTTTCATCTTCCTGCTTTGGCTTCCACGAGTGCTAGCATTACAGGCATGTGTCACCATATTCAGCAGGCTGCACTCTTTAATCTGCAATAATCAACTAATTAAGGCAAGTAATAAGTAACCCTCATGGACAAATAATGCCTGGTTAGTCACTCATCTGTTGTTTCACCTCTTCTTTCTAAGTCAGACTGACTGAGTGATGAGAAAGGGTGAAATCCAGACAGGGCCCCTATTTATCCCAGAAGAGTGGGCCCAACATCCTCCAAAAAGTGCCAACACCAACGGCAACACCTAAGCTTGCATCAGAGTTCACCCACTGATCCTCCCTCGGTCCTCCTGTGCTGTTCTGAGAAGACCGCCACTATGATTTTATCAATAAAGTTAATCCTTTGACCTAACACATGCAGGCGGGATATCACAATTACCAGTGGAAACTAAAATTATTTAAGCAGTACATGCTCTATGTAAAAAAATCTGTATCAGATAAAAAGGTATCTAATACAAAGTAAAGATATTCCAATCACAGTGTACATACGTAACTATTATCAATAGTTTCTGGGTATAATTCCAAGATTACAGTCCAGGATGGCCCTGAACTTGCATTCCTCCTGATTCAGCCTCCTAAGTGCTAATATTACAAGCGTGCACCATCACGGTACCTTGTTCTTCCTTTTTTTTTCCTTTAATTTAAATCAGACCTATTATTTCATAGCTTGTTTTTTTTCTTCTACTCTTGAACTATCATTTCATATTGGAACACCACCCTTTGAGGGTTATACAGAATTTCTATTAAATAGCAGCATGGTACCTCTACTTAGTTCATGCTGTACTGTTGGACACATAACTAATGAAACTGTTGCAAAAAATATCCTCCTATACAATTACTGGCAGGTATTAAGGTATGTTGGAGTACAAATAAATTCTTAAGAGTGAGAGTTGGTGGAACAAATTCTAAGTGCATTTAAAAATATCCATAAACACTGCCCAATTCACCACACAAAGTCTCACATTATCTACAACTCACTAACAAGGTAGAAGGCCCTGTTTCCCCACTTCCCCCCAGATATGTGATGTGATGATCTTTAATGTTTAAAAATTAGCAATACCATGCTGCCTATCAATTTCTGGTTTTATAACTGGAGGTAAGGCTTGAGAAAGAGAAGACACAAATTACTAAGAAAAAAAACTTTTTTTTTTTGTCTTTTTAAGTCAGGGTCTCACTACGCAGTTCAGGCTGGTCTTGAGCTCACTTTGTAGCCTACACTAATCTTGAACTCACAGGGATTCTCCTGGTTCATTCTCCCGAGTGCTGGGATTATAGTCATGCACCACCACGGCTGGCAAAATTACTAAATTATTATCCTTTAAACACTGAATACAGATTTCTCTGTTGTCAATGGAAGGTTTGTCATTCAATTCAGATTTTTCTACCTAAATACACATTTTTGGCAAGACTTTACATCTCTATCTTAAAGATCATCTACCAAGCATTTGATTTGTAGATGTTAGGCAAAAAGCAAAAATATGTGACGAGACAACAGTTTTAAAAATGTATTTCTGTAGAAAATGATTCCAATTCATGGGCAAGAAAATTACATAATGATTTAATCCTAATACAACCACATTATATATCTCTTCTTCCTCAGACAAGAAGCCTAAAATGTGCACTGCCCACCTTATCTCTAGGTAAAGAGACGAAACTCCACTCTCCTTAGGATTATTCTCCAACGTGCTCAAAGTTAAACACACTGGCTGTTCTCAGGGGTTCCAGTTTAAGTTTGCAGATTGTTTATTGTCTTTTAGTCACAAGGAAAAATTCATGAGAACAAAACCAGATCACATCCCTGCTTAGTCCTCGCAAGTAAATAACTTTTTTTTTCTTTTAAGAACATTTCTCTTTATTGCCTGAGGAAAAAAGCTTCATTTGCACAAATGAGCTCTAAATATACTCGCTAGAACAATAAACACAGACTCAGATTAAAACCAAATGCCAGGACAGCGTACACAGATCCCAGTGACCAGTCTGCTAAGCGCTCACAGGTGGCACGTCACTTACGACGTCATTTTCCAAGGCCTCCAGCTCCTCAGTGGCTGTGAGTTCACCCGCGTCCCAGGGCTCCAGGTGCTTCTCCTTGTGTTCACCGTTCACTTTAGCACTGATAGCAGAGTCAGTAAAAGCATCTGCAGAAGTGATTTTGGTTGAAAAATCACACAACCAAGTATTAACCATCAACAGTTGCTTAAAAAACTACAAAACGTGAATTTCTGATATGCTTTCGAACAATTTTGATACATGGCATCCTAGATAACTATTAAGGGTTTTTTCTCATTTTAATTCAACTTTTTAAAATTAATTGAATTTATTGGTACATTTTAGGTACATATAATGATCACATTTGTTATAGGGAATTTGTACCTGTGTACATTATACAAACTGATTCTTTTCTTCCCACCCTACGCTGCCTTCACCCTCTTCCCCTCCTTGTTTTTCTCCTTTCCCTTCCCTCCCCGCCCAGCTCCCTTTGCACCTGAGCACTTTCTTCCTGTTTCATAAGTGTCCACTTTGGTCCTTATTCCCACCCTCAGTTTCTCACAGCAGAGAACAATGAGGTATTTACACGTGTCCAATTTATTTCACTGAAGGAGTATGGCCTCAAGGTGCATCCATTTACCCAGAAATGTCTCAAAACTATTCTTCTTTATGGGAGAGTAGTACTCCACTGTAAAAAAATTAAAACCCCACAAACACATCTTCTTTATCCATTCATCAGTGGATGGGCATCTGGGCTATTTCTAAGATTTAGCCACTGAAAACTGTGCCGCTATAGACATGGATGTGCACACATCACTGTGGTGTGATGCTTTTCCTTCTTTTGAGAAGACAGCAAGAGGAGGAATAGGTGGCTGGAACAGAACCTCTACACAATGTATTTTAACATATATAATTTGTTATATTCAACTATTTATGTTTCAGAAATGACCCAGAAAATTTCTACTAATCAGATATACCTTTATAGCATATACAGTCAAGTATATCCAAATGTTTGACTTTCTAAATCCAGAGATCAGTATCCAAATATCGTGCTTTGGAACAGTAATTGATACTATTCTAAGCAACCCATTTTTTCAGAGAAAAAAGTTCAGACCATGTTACCTGCATCCAGAAGGTTCAAATGGCAGGCCTACCTAGGCTTCCTTTAACATAGCCTCATGTATTTCTGTCACCTGCCCCTCTACTAATGCTAGTGAGGAGCATTAGCTTGTAAGAGCAACGTGGCACCTGCATGCTCAGCCCACCATACTGCTGTCTGGCAAAGGAAATTTTCTCTAGTTGGGCGTTAGGACCTAGTTAAACAGCCAAACAGCATAAAGTTGGGTGTCAGAACCTAGTTAAACAGCCAAACAGCATAAAGTTGGGTATCAGGACCTAGTTAAACAGCCAAACAGCATAAGGCAATGCTTTATAGCCACAGTATTGCATTTAAGACCCACAGGTTGGAACCTACCTACCACTGGCTAGGCAGAAATATTTCTCATCTGGCTCTGTGCAGAATACTAAAGACTCCAAGCCACTGTGTTCTCTAATTGCAAGCTGTCACAAAGAGAAAAGGAAGACTCAGTCTAAATCAGGCACACAATTGTGCTTCAAAAGAACCAATTCCAATTCTGGGGCCAAGATACAGCCCCACTGGCACAAGTGCCTGTTCCTGAGTTCAATTCCCAGTACCAAAAAAACATGGAAAAACAAAAAAAAACTCTGGAGAGTTTTTTTTTTCAACTTGGCACTGCTTCTGTAACTGGTATTGCCTCCCTAATTGTCAAGGTGATATCAAAGTACAAAATTTGATCAGGCAAGCTGGGCTTGGTGGTACATACGTGTAATTGCACTATTCTGGAAGGCTGAGGCAAGAGAATCAAAACTGAGCCATGCCTGGGCAATTCAATGACTCTCAAAGTAAAACAGTTTTTAAAAGGCTAGTGATGTAGTTCAATGCAAAGGCCCTGGGTTCAATCCCCAGCACTGCCAAAAAAGAAAGAAAAGGGAAAAAGGAGGGAGAAGAGGAGGAAGAGAAAGAAGGGTAGGAGGAAGGGAAGGAGGGAGAGAGGCAGGGAAGAACAGAAGGAAAGGGGAATAAATCTGAGCAGGCAAATTTAGGCAGGACACTGAAGCCTAAGTGAGGGGTGGGTGGACATGGATGTGTACGGATGCACATTAAGGAACAAAATTACTGCACCTCTGTGCTTGACTGTCAGCGCTCTCACCAGCACCACTGCACTCAGTTACAAAGCCGAGAGCATGTGGAGGGAGCTCCCCAGAGCAGCCAGAGCAGCTGGGAGTGCAGCAAAGCACTCGCTAGATCACAGCACTCTGGAAAAGCTATGAGATTCTAAGAAACTGACACTGTCTTCTCAACACACCATCTTTATCTGGAAGCCATGAACAGCTCTAAAAATGCAGCCTTATTTGACACTAGCCTCTGTCAGGCCCTCAACATCTTAAAAGTTGTAAGAGTTCTTGGTAAAATTAATTTACTCATGTGTATTTTCAAGAACATGAAATGTTCCAAGAAAACATCAAATAGTAACTTACATTAGGATTGAGAAATTTCTTTCATTTTTCACAACACTAGAAAAAGAGAAGTAGACTATAGGAATTTTTTTTTTTAATAAAAGCACAAAAACATATTAACAAACAGACACAAATTACCATAAAAAATAGTACAATCAAAACTGATTTACCGACAAGGTGACATGGACTCAACAGTGGTTGTTGCTTTACCTATTGATATCTTCAAAGTGTATATATATGAACACAGATACAGACATGCAAAATTGGTCAGATAGTTAATCCTCTCAACAACAGAAAAACACAAAAAACAAAAAACCAAAGACAAAAAAAAAAACCCAACAATAGTTGCTGCTTTGCATATTGATATCTTCGAAGTGTGTGTTCAGGATAACACATACAGACATACAAGATTGATTAAATAACCCGTCATCAATTATTCCTTAGCATTAAGTGATATAATACAATAGTAGAACCATGTTAGCCCTCCTGCATATATGTATATACATATATACATACATATATTTTTGCCTCTTTCTTTTCTCCTTTCCCTCGTCCCATCTGTTCTTTGTTTTGAATAGATTTCCTTCATGTCTCTTAGTTTGTATTCCCACCCTCAGGTTCTTACACCAGTGATACAATACGTTGCCTGCACATGTATCGCTGATTTATTTCACTTATGAGTATGGACTCCAGTTTTGACCACTTGCCTACAAAGTCTCCAAAACTGTCTTTCTTTATAGCTGAATAATATTCCATTATATAAAAATGACACAATTTTTTAATCCAGTCTTCTGTGGATGGACACTTGGGTTGCTTCCACATTTTAGCTATTACAAATTGCGCTGCTAGGGCTGGAGGTACAGCTCAGTGGGCTAAGTGCTTGCCGCTGAGCACTACGGCCCTGAGTTCGATCCCCGGTCCCGGAAAA
>PVLD010007812.1:0-88513 GCA_004027595.1 Dinomys branickii
TCAACTGTCTGACTAAATTTGCATGTCTGCATATGGGTCCATACATCTACAATTCGAAGATATCCATGGATAAAGCAACAACTGTTGAGACCATATCACCTTGTCTATAGATTAGTTGTGATTGTACTATTTTCTATGATAATGGGTGTCTGTTTGTCAATAGGTTTTTGTACTTTTATGTTTCTAAAATAAAAAAAAAAAAAAACCCTGTCATCTTCTGTCCCAACCAGGTGGCCTTCCTCCTTGAATACTTACTCTGACGGCAGGTGTGCCTGCTTTGCCCCCACCCTGACCTTTGACTCAGGAAGTCAGCTAGTTGCCAAGGAAACCAGCCTGCAGTCTTAGGATCCAAAGATGATGAAGAGCTGTATTCAAAGGAAAAAGAGCAGGGATTTCTCACCAGCCCCTGACCCTGCTGTTCCCTAGGTATCATGAAATGCCAGCTTCAGATCCTTACTCTGCTCAGCTGGGTATCTTTGAAGAGCAGGCAGTAAGAAACTACAACGCTGTCTTGCATCTGATGTTACGGACATTATTCATTATCTTTCTCCCCCGTGCCTGAGGCCAATGAAAGTGGTGCGCATCTGCTGTTATTTTTTTTTCTCTTCATGCAATGCTGGTCAGAGCCCAGCTCGTAGCTGACTTCACCACTGTACTCTTGTTTGCTTGTCACTGAAGCAGTGACTATGTCACATATGCATGTGGCTGAGCAACAGTGACCTCAGCGACCACAGAGCTTTGAACTGAGCCACAGAGAAACCTGAAGCCCCTGGTTCTGGACAGAGGAACTTCTGGCTCCAAATGGTTAGAGGTGGGGGTGCTGACCTCAGCTGGCAGAGCTTGGATGGCTGAACACATCTGGGGCTGGAAGGCAGATGGCACAGGCAAGGAGTTACACAGTTGTACGTGTGTGCATATTCTGGCACTACATAATCAAGTGTTAGAAGGACCCACGTCCCATCAATGTGTACAGGCATCACAGAGGAACCCCAAAAATCCCTGCTGGGAAAGCATAAAGGACACAGGAGAGGTGACAAATAAATATGGCCAATGTGATAGTGAACCTGGAGAGAGGAAGATGTAAGGCCTTTGGGTGAAGAGGACAAGCCAATGGGCCACTGTTGACAGTTCTCTGTTACAAAGATACATTCTTTGACCTTGGGTGTTTGATGTTTTTATCACTTCAGGTGGCCAAAAGAAGTGATATTTCCAGTCACTAGTAAAGTACAGCAAGAAACTTATTACATTTCCAAAACAGACTGTAGGCACAGTAGGACCATTCCAGAAATACTGGTCCAGGCTGGCCCTGCTCTTTCCCTGCCTCCCATGGGTCAAGCAACCGTGAGTCCAGGTGGCTGGGCTCCATCCGAGTATCAGCACATTTTCCCCTTCTTGCATTAAAGAGATCCCAAATTTATGAAGGTTGTTAAATCTAGGAACAATTTCCAAGACTAATGTGTAGGGACAGGAAGGGAAAGATTATATTCGTTTTCACAGTTGGTGTCTGCATCCCAACTAAGGGGCAACCTCTGCTATCTGGGCTTTGTTCTTATCAGGTTGAGAGGTTTGACCCATATGATGTCACCAAGGGTGGAGAGGACATTAGAGACCGCAGACACGGCTAGAGTTCCCTGTTGGGGAGGCTGCATAGCTGCCTAGAGCAATGACACTTGGGCTGTGGTTCCTGTGTGGTATTCCTACCGTGCCTACAGTCTGTTTTGGAAATGTAGTAAGTTTCTTGCTGTACTTTACTAGTGACTGGAAATATCACTTCTTTCGGCCACCTGAAGTGATAAAAACATCAAACACCCAAGGTCAAAGAACGTATCTTTGTAACAGAGAACTGTCAAGCAGTTACCAGACTGGATGAGGTCTGTATAGCATTTTTCAGGGGAAGCAGTGAATACTGATCATCAGAGTTCAGAGCACAATTGCTGGCACATAATACGAGCTCAGTAAATGTCTAATATTATCTAATTTCCTGTAACATTTAAAATAGAATGAGCCATAGAGCAGGGCTCCTGGCTTCCAGAGGCTACCTGTGACTTTCCATGCTTTATTACACCCTGGCTGAGTTTCTATCCAGGTCATAGTGATTTTGCCTAAGAGAACATAAATTAAGTTCAGTATGTTGCCTGATCCAGGCTCTCAAAGACTTTATTAACATCAGGAGACATTACTCAGCGCTGTGGCCTCCCCGGCTATAATTTTGCAATTTCATCTCCAGAGGCACCCGGGCCTCTCTGGCATCGCTGCCTCTGTCTAAATTCTTGAGGTGGATCTCACCACTGGCTCTGCAATCCTCTTTCAGCTTAGTCATTCCCATCTTTAAAAAAGATTTACTGGGGACCAGCGTTCTTAGTCATTTATCACATTTCTATCATAGTTGTGTTCACAACCCGGGTCCCTGGATAGATGGGACACAGAACAGACTAAGGTTAAGGAGACATAAGGGTGTGAGCCTATAAAGTAGGGTCCAGGAAGCATAACCTATTCCTTTTTTTCTGAGTGTGAGTGCACTTTCTGCCATTTGTTAAAAATGTTTTGATCAGGATTTTCAGGTCCACAGTCTGAATTATTCTAGGAGCAACCCCTTGGAGCCCCAAAGGCTGTTTTCCCTTGGAATCTGCCTCCTGCCTCTTGTGGCATGGACTTGGCTAAGACAGGTCTCTGAGGAAAGGCTGTCCATCAAGATGTTAACCATGCTTGAGTCCACCAAGAACCAGAGAACACACTCATTCCCCACTCCAGTGCTCCTGTCCCCACAGGTGAGGAGCAGCTGCAATATACTGGTGCTGTCTCATTAAGAGGTAGATGCTGTTCAAATTCCTGCCCTCCAACCAAAAATGGATAGGAACACAGCCACCATGCCCTGGAACCCCCAGGGTTCTGTGACTACTTCCTCCATACCTGAATGTGGGCTAAATGTCCCATATAATTATCTCACTTCACTTTGGCAGCAGTCGTATGAGATACATGGGATCATTAAAAAACTATGGTGAATGTTTAAGAAAATTATTACAGTAAAAGACATCATCAATGCCTCTCAAAATCCTCCCTCCTTGCTTTGAACACATTTATTCCATCATTCTTGTCACTTTCTGAAGTAGTTCTGGAAGTTCTCTTTTGTGAGTGTCTGTATGAGATAAAAAATGTAGTGTATACTGCTGTTGAATGTCATCTAATCCAAAAGGAGGATCATAGAAACTTCACCATGAGTCCTCATCTGCCTTATTCACCAGCTCGGGCACCGTGCGACTTCTGGCTGTTCCCCAAAGTCAAGTGACCATGAAAAGTAAATGTTTTGAATGCATTTAAGGTATCAAGGCAGCCAGGACAGTGCCATTACAGACACAAAAAGGACTTCCAAAACTGCCTCAGAAAATGGCAGTAAGGATGGGACAGTGTGTCCAAAGCTAGGGTGAACATTTTGAGGGGTCTAATGGCTGTGTATGTTACTGTAGTAAATTTTTAAAATTTAAACCCATACTGTATTTTTCAATCACACTTTGTACATTACTAGGGTTACACACATTTTCTAGAAACAGAGCCACAGAGAAGTTATGTAATTTACCCAAAGTCACTCTCTGAATGGCTACCAAGCCGTTAGACTCCAATGTCTGAATTCTTGGGATATCCACTTAAAGTGTGTCATTCAATTGCCAACTTAGAAGTGTGAGAGATTTTTTAAAAAAAGTTTTAAAATTAAAAAACTAAAAATACAAAAACACTGGGAAGCAGGTTCAGCCATGACCTGTCTGATGGTCATTCAGCCTGAGAATGGTCAGTGGTCACAGACCTGCACATTCTGTCCTGGTGAAGGTGCAAGTGACCAGCAGACACCTGCTGTCCTCAGCCAGGGCTCTGATCAGTAGGCCCTGGATTTACCCCAAACAGGGTCCTGCCTCCTACAGACTTCCTGGGAGACCACTGGGTAGGGAGGGAGACATGCTGCACAGGGTGACAAAGCCAGCTGTGAAATCCCTTCTCCTCCCTTGTAGCTCTACGTGCGGATGACTTCACAGCTCCAGCTTTGGTTCACTCGAGTGTTAAAACAGGGCTCAGAGCTACTTCACAGAATTACGAGGATTAAATGTGTGACATGAGAATATGCTTAGAAGTTTTATAAACCTTAGCAATTGAATAGATAACTAAATTTATTTTCATCAGCGTTTGAATGACCATTAGGATTTATCCTCCAAAGATACCTGAATTTTAAGAGGAATTTAATGAAATAAATGGTGCTCAAATGAGTGGGATGTGTAGGTAGCCTCAGAATTGCAGGAGTGAGTCCAGCCACATCCTCATCCTCTAGCTGGCAGGAAGGACCAGAGCAGTGCTGGTTGCCCCTCACAAGAGGCCCATCCTCTTGTGTCACTCTAGCTGGCCTTTCCTGCACTCTTTCCGAAGTGTCTCACCTTGAGCAGTCTGGCTGGCCAAGGAACTGGTGTTTCCTTGTACAGAGGGCCTGCAGACATGGCGTAAAAAGGCAAGACCTGGGCATGGGTGAGCATAGCTGGAAAACCTGAGACCTTCATTCAGCTCTGTCCTGCAGGGATAGGGATAGAGTGGAGGAGGATTGTGGATGGGAAGTAGTGTCAGGCCCCAAACTGGTACAAATCAAGGCAGGTCACACACAGGGCTGAAGAAGTTGGTCCATCTGCACCCTTAGCACTAGGATCACCATCTAGGAGGTGCTTGTTGAGCCTGTACATTCTTTAAGTAACAAGACACAAAACAACAAATAAATAATCTTTTATGTTTCCACCATTCTGCCAGAGGCCTCCTGGGTGCACGCTATATTGGAAACCTTTGGAAAATATGATGTATGATAATAAACACACTTCAGTTGCACACTGTAGGCACTCAAACAAATCTGTGTGAGTCTCCCACTGCAGGGACAAAATGCTGACACCCACAACTTAAAGGGGGAGAGATTTATTTTGGTTCATGGTTTTGGAGAATTCAGTCCATGGTCAGTTGTCTCTAAGGCAGAGACATCAAGGTGGAACAGCATGGAAGAGGCAAGTTGCTTGCCCAAAGGCAGCCAGGAAGCAGACAGAGCAGGGGTGCCAGGAAGGAGATACACTCTCCAAAGCAATACCCCCGGGGACCCCCATTGGACCAGGCCATCACTGGATGGATCCTTTAATGAGTACAGCTCCCCCATAATCCAGTCCCCTTCCAAAGGCTCTGCCTCTGAACACAGGAGACTTTCGGGGGATGTTTTAAATTTAAATCACAAGAGGAGACAAAACATGATAAATACTTCTATTGCACACTAGAGGTGCTCAAATATGTATTTTCTAATTGAATTTTAAAACACATTCGTGCAAAGCAAACTCTAATACCCATTTAGAGGGTGGGAAACTGAGAGTCAGGAAGAGAGGGTGCTTTAGGCCATGGTTATTAAAACAGCAGACACTGGGTGGAAGCCCACTGGTAATTTCATTCATAAAATGGCTGGCACTTTTCAGAATTGATTTTGATGTACTTTGGTACAGATGTGTCATCTTTTGAAAAAGATCAGCATTTAGAAAATTCTGTGAATTTTGAGTGCTCTGCACCTCCCACTAAGATTGGGGGAAAAAATACAGACAAATTGTCCTGTACTAATTTTTAAGAAGAACAGAAAAAATGTACTTTGAACATGAAAACCGGGTATCTGGGAAGATTACCAGTCAGAAGATTTCCAGAAGGACTTGGAAAAAGTGGGGTCCGCCTGGTGTTATAACAAAGAGCAGGGGCGGGGAGCAGGTGACCATTACTCACCTCTGCCTGTGCTAGAGATCTCAGTGGACAAAAGAACAGGGAGACACGGAGCCTTCCCAAAGGGAACCCTTCCCAGCCTCCACGCAATGCCGACAACAGTATAGCTTAAACTTTTTTCTCCCAAAGCTCAGATACCATTGCTATTCTGCCAACATCCTAGCAGAGTTTGGTTGCATCTGACTCAGATGTCTCCTTGGGACTCCTGATTCCCAGGGACACAGTCTAGCCTTACAGAAGAAGTTCTCTGCATTCTCTACTTGATGGCATAGAGACAGTGGTTCTCAAGAATTTGGTGGGGCTAGGAGAAGAAGGAGAAATGAGAGATTCAGGAGGAGCATATGGCACTACTGTCCTTTCAAGATGCAAAAGAAAGCAGTGTATGGTGCCTTCACATGAAACAGCATGGTTTATTCATTCACCCTGCAAATGTGTGCTGAGTGCCAGAGTCTGTACTAAGCTCTGTGGTCATGGGAGTGAACAAAACGGAGTTCCTGCTGTCAAGGAGCTCATCTACTGGTGGCGGAAACAGACACCAAACAAGCAGAGGTAATGAGTAATGAGGGATGCTGTTTTAAGACAGATGCGCAGAGATGACTTGAGAAGGTTGTCACAATGTCGTTTTCAGCAAACAGTGGATGAAATGAGGAGAACCACATCCACATGGATGTTTGGAGAGAACACGATCCAGGCATATGGAATAGCATGGGCAAATGCAGTGAGCTGGAAAGCGTCTTGTGCATCTGAGGTCAGCTTGGGGAAGCTGGGTAGAGATGAGGTCAAGCAGGCAGTGGGCACAGTGGCGGTACAGAGCCCTGGACCTTGTGTGTCATGATGAAGGGACTTGAGGTATTTATTTTATATTTTCTATTGCCAGGCATGTCTTCATGTTGGGGCCCCAGCCTTGATGCAGCTTATGATCTAGCAAGGGCTAGTAGACAAAGAAGGGGAGAAGTCCAGGGCTCCATGGTAAATACTGGTGGGGGTGGGTTTGGAGAGACTGGGGGCACAGGAAAGGTCTTCCAGAAACAATGACATTAAAGCTGGCAGGAACAGTTGTGAAATATGCCAGAAGCCAGCTGTGCTCTGCACCCTGCTTTACTCTCCCTCTTGGTCAAATCCTTTGATCTGAGTTTCAACTCTCTTGTGCATAAAATGGGAATAACGTGACTTAGAGAGATATTCTAAAGAGAAAACAAGGTCAGAGGCGTGAAAATGCCCTGAAGATTGTAAAGCCTTAGAAAGCAGTAAAACACTGCCACTACTTTGCCACTCTGCTTTGACTTCCTCTGCACCAGTGACCCTGCATGCACCGGCACAGATGGTGTATAGGCTCCCAGCATCTCTGTCCATCCACTAGAGCTGGGCACTCACTCTGAAAAGATGGAAGGCCAGGCTTCTTGGCCCAATGCCTAGTTGCTTCCTGTGGCCTCCATATATACCGTGGTTCTCAGTGGGGCTGTTGGAGACACCACCTGTGTGGCATTTGCTCCAGTGGCCAACTGGAATTGCTCAAGTGTGTGCTAACTCCTGTTTGCTTCTGGGTTCATCCTACAGAAGCAGGATGGGACCCTGCTTCTGCTCTTTAGGCCCCTAGGATCCAGCTGTTTGTCCCCCGGCTCTACTGTTTGCAATGGGGAGGAGGATGCTCTTCCCACAGAACCCAGACTTGGTTCAATACAGAGCTGGATCTCTCTGTAGCAAGACATACTTAGCCAGGAAAAGAAGAGTCTCCCCTCTCTATGAAGAAGGCCCATTTGGAGAGTAAATTTGCACCAGCAGATCGTCCAAGTCATGGCTTAAAACTAAAGAAGCCCCAACAGTGGAGTCAGAATGAAGTGTGAGCTCCTGCTCTCCAGGAGCTTGTCCACTGGAGGAAAGAGAACTCCTTGTGCCTCCTACAGTCCCTTTGGGAAGGAGATAATCTCTTCCTCAAGCCCAAAGCTCACGTGTCTCAGCCTCCAGTGTATTCTCCCATCAGGGGTGTCCTACAGGAAGCTACCTCTCCTTCAGAAACAGTCACTCCACATAGAGGAAAATGCGGGCCGAGATCAAGCCCTCAAGCACTCTCGGGGCATCACTGACCATCTGAAAAATGGGAGTGTGAGGAAGAAGATGCCAAGGTCTCCTCTAGCACTCTCTAAAATTTCATGACCCTTTCTTTCTAATGGTAGTACCTTGTTATCTGTCCTGGCTGAGGGGCCACCATGTCCCTCGACTCTGACCTTGACATTTGCTTTTCCATGGTCTCTCCTGTCCTCCTCCCTGGTTTAGGAACCTCTTAAGTCCCTGGGGTGGATTCATGTCTTGCTTTGCATTTTGTATCTTGCGTCCTGTGGAGCATGCAGTTTTCTGTTGGTGCTCCATCAATACAACAGCTGATTAATGGACTCCCATATAGCACATTTTCCTTCCTTCCTTCCTTCAGATAATCAGCCACCAGTCTTGGCACAGTTTGAGGCACCGGAGGTCTGGCTGGTTGGGAAAAGGTTATTTTGTAACGTAAACCTTCTTCCTGGATGAACGAGGGCATAAGGTTGGGTCCAGAGAGGTCTTGATACTCAGGATTATGGCTGGATTGCTGGGTGGTACTGTGCTCACCACTGTGCTGAGAGAGGGCTGTTGGGCTCAGAGATAGCAGGTCAGGCCCAGGTCAGAGAGAAAGAAGCAGAGTTAAGGTGGTCCACTGAGGACTCAGGGACTCCACAGGAGAACAGCAGCTCCATTCACAGTGAGGGAGAAAGAAAAGGTACACTAAAGGAAAGATGCTACGATCGTTCTGATATTTTAAATGCCTTTGCAAGAGGCAACACATTAATTTACTATTAGAAAGAACTTTATTGGCCATCTAATCAAGAGTTGACAAACTATGGCCTACAGCCTGCTTTCATAAATAAAGTTTTATTGGTACAAACCTACACCTACTTGTTTACATATTGTTTGTTTTTGTACTATTGAGGCAGAGCTGAGCAATTGTGATGGATTCTATGGCTCCCAAAACCTAAAATACTTATTATCTAGCCCTTTAATGATGATGTTTCACTTTTTTGATCTAATACATTTCCTCAGTTTTTAGGTAAGAACACTGAGGCCCATAGAATTACATGATTTATCTTAAGTAAGATGGTTGGTGACGAATCTGGGGCAATAACCATAACATGTGACATAGAGGCCCTTGTGTCTTTGTGTCAGCTCCGTGTCCCACCTCAGGTTATTCTACTGATCATCAGGTCTTTACAGCAAGCCACAGTGCCATGTTTTTCTGTTCACTTGTTTTTGTTTCTTTGCAGAGTCTCGCTGTGTAGTCCAGGCTGGCCTTCAATTCATTATGTAGTCCAAGCTGGCCCTGAACCCCTAACAATCTTTCTGCCTCAGGAAGGAGGTGCTGGGATTACAGGCATGTGTCACTCTGGCCAGCTCACGATGCCATTTTATGGACATAGCAGCAGAGGGGCAGGGCCTGGCCCAAGGTCACTCCACCTGCCCATTCCCAGGATGAGCATCACATGTGCACATTCTGACCCCACAGAGCCAACCCCCAAAGGCTTCTTCAAGGACCTGAGGCCTTGGAGGACAGAAAGTCCTTAAGAGCTCCCCAGATGAAGACACATTGGCTCCCCAAGTACTCTCAGCACTAGCATTCACCTCTGTACTCAACAAAAGGACACACACTGACAACTGTCTCGAGCCTAACTTGAAAGCCCTTCCCACAGCTTTCTAGGGAAATCACTCCCGGGGCCCTTATGGGTTCAAGTGACACAGTTAGTTGCTTTCCATCCCCCACGCAACTGCTACAAGCTACAAAACACACAAGTACTTGATATTTACCTTCCTTTGAGATAAAAGAATCCAAAGAGATGAGAGGAAGGGAGAAAAACAAGCCCCACCCACTCACAATCACACCAAGAGGCACAGACAGCCAATCTGAGAGGTAGGCTGGGCTCTGCCTTCTGCACGGGAGATTCCCCAGAGCACTGAGAATCCATTAGACCAGAAGGATGAGCTGAGCTTGTCCTGGAGAGTGAAAGTGGGAAACTGACCCTAGCTTTAACCCTTCTCTCAGGTGCCGAGGCCTAAGAGGCTGTTTCCCTCCCGGTCACTGATAAGCCTTTCCATTGCCTGCTGTTCCACGTCTATTACACATCTCTCTTGGACAGACAGGAATGAATATTCATGCAGGAGATTAAAGCACATCAGCAGCCACTTGGCGGAGAGAATAAAGGACACACGCTGCCAGGGGCCACATGGGACTCTGCAAGGCCTTGCCAAGGCGACACCTGGACATGAGCGAGTTTCCTTGGGTCCACAGAGTTCCAGCCAGGGTAGACACAGCCTGCATCTCAGGGGTGACTTTTCTGGCCAACGGAGGAAAGCTAAGGATGAGGGAGAAGGCGGCAGGTAAGTGAAGTCAGGGGGTAGCTGCACCATAACCTGAGCTACCAGACTGGGCTTGAAGAAGACAAAAACCAACATGGCTTTTAGGTACTGCATGTGGCACTGGGGACCACAGACAAAGAAGGTCTCTGCTTTTATTTGGTGAGAGTCTATCTGCGCCCGGTGCCGCACCTATACTATTTCTTTAAATTCTCGCATAGCCACAAGGTCAGCATTATTCTCCTTTCATACATGTAGTACCTACAAATCAGAGAAGTTAAGTAACTACTCCAAAGACACATAGCAAGTTAGTGGTGGAGTAGGAAATTTCAGCTCAGCTACACTACCTCTGAAGTCTGACCATTTCTTTCCCCAGGGTTGCTGGCTGGTTGTGCCTGGCCCGCACAGCAGGGCGCCCAGGAGCTGTAGAGACAAGTATGAGGCACAGCTGCATTCAGTGAGCTGCTGCACGCCCTGTTGCAAGCACAATGAAGCTGCAGGTCATTTGTGTAAGTGTTTGTGTCGGTGTGAACTACGTGGACTGACCGTGGCTGGTGTGAAGGCTGGAGTTACAGACCACAGGGCTCATGTGAGTCCTGTCTTGGAGGGCTGCTGCTAGGGAAATTGAAGACAGTAAATACACAGGACTCCAGCAGAGTCTGGGGTGAGACAGGTGGATGGAAGTCAGGAAGCTAAGAGCTGTTTCCAAGCGGCTGGTGAGCGGCAGATCCACACCACAGACTCACGGTTGCTGCGGCAAAATTCTAGGCAAGGGGAGTTGGCCTGACTCCAGAAACAGAGCAGCCCTCAGGCTGCTCTCCACTGTCTCCAGGGCTCTGCCTCCATCTCTGTGGCCAAAGTGAGAGGGGGGAGGCGGTGAGAACACAAGTTAGAACAGCACCACGGTCACTTCTGTACCTCGGGTACAGGTCTCTGCGGCACCAGCTTAGAGGCCTTCTTTTTTATTTTTGCAGTACTAGAAATTGAATCTTTTTTTTTTTTTTTTTTTTGATAAAGGACCTACATCCCCAGCTCTTTGGCTATTTAAAAAAGAATTCAGACAATTTTGAGACAGGGTCTAATAGTGCAGACTGAGCTCAAACTCCTGATCTTTCTGCTTCAGCCTCCCAGAGCGTTGGGAATGCATGTGTGCCACCGTGCCTGGGTTCAGAATAACCTTCTTTAGACTGTACTTTGCATGGCCAATATTATCATCACCAGGCCCACCTCTGAAATTCCCAGTGTCTGGGAAAGAATAAAAAAGCCTACCTACAAAATGCCTATGTATTTAAAAGTCATGAATTTAGCCTAATAATTGTGAAATGAAATCCAAGGTATTTTCCTACCTTGACAACAGCACCTTCCGATCTGGAAGACCAGATTCAGCTTCCACAGTGTGAGTCCCGGACAAGGGTGTTGGGCTGTGTGGCAAGGGGTAGTGCACACACGGGAATGGAGACCATCATGGTTCCCAAGGGGCTGCAGACAACTGAGCGTGTGGCACCATCGTCTCCGATGGGCTGCCTGCTCATGCTAGGACATAGAAGCTGAGGGGACCAGGTTCTGTCTGTGCTTTCACCTCCATTTAGCCTTGCGCCTCAGAGGGCCCACAGTGTGGCAGAGACCACCCTTAGGAGGCAGCTCCGGGAGAAGGTCCACACGGGCTGTGGAAGCTCAAAGCCTCGTGAGCAGGGAATTCCAGCGTCCTGGTACACTGAAGAATGGTCTAGAAGGAGGGGCACAAGCATGTCTTCTTGGGGCTTCAGAACCCATACCCTATGGCAGTGGCAGTGAGCCTATGACATGCGTGCTGCCGTGGTCTGTTTGTATCGCTGAAAGCCCTGAAAGGTTCATCATCACTGCTCTCTGAAAAGGGTCACAGGAGATAGGCCAGAGCGGGGGCCGTCATGGGTCAGGAATGGCTCCCAAGAGCCTCATGTCCTCAGAGGCGGGCCTTTGGGAAGGTATTGGACTATCACAGGGATCACAGCTGACTTACTCTTAGGGGGGCAGTTCTGGTTAGAGGTGGGTCACTGGGGGCGTGGCCTGGCGGGCTGTATCTCCCTGCCGAGCCCCTTTCTTTGCTTTCTGGTCACCATGATGTGAGCATTTCTCTTGCTGTGTCCCTCTGCCACACCGTTCTGCATTGGAGCTGGCCAGCCATGGACGATAACCATGGGCCAAAATAACCCTCTCCTCTTCACACTGTGGGTGTCAGGTATTTTGTCCTAATGACAAGGAAAGGGACTGAGATAGCCCCCTAAATCACAGGGCCCAGGACAGAGTTCAAGAATGGTAATGGTCTTTGCTGACAGCAGTGAGCACCATGCACTGCTTATGCTTATAATTAACATGATGCACTAGTGCTTAGTTGTCCTAGGCAGCTTTCATGCGCTAACTTATTTAATTCTTATAAAACTCTGAGGTAGGTGCAGTTGTTACCATCATTTTCTGGATGAGGAGCATGAGACATGATAAGCAACTTCCCCGGGGTCATCAGTGATGGGCCAAGGCCTTTGGCTGCGAATACTCCCTCCATGCGCCCTCCACACACGACACAGCCCATCTTCAGGCACATGCGATTTACATGGCCGTCTCCCAGAGCTCAGCCCCAAAGACAGTGCCACCCAGGTACCATTGAGTGCCTACTGTATACTTGTGCTCTGTATTAATGTTTAGAACAACTCCTTGTCACATCCGGGTATCTCTGATTGCTTTGCTGAACTAGGAATTAATTTCCAGATCTGTGCAGTGGATTTGCTGAAGCATCATTTTGGGAGGTGGGAGATGAGTCCGGAGGTGGACTTTTCCCCTTGCCTCAGCCTGGTCCAGGATGGAATTCTAAGGGCAGGCAGTGAAAGTAGTCTGATGGCATTGGTGGGCAGCAGGCACAGTTCTGCCTAAAGCAGGGGATAAAAAAAATGCCCTTGATGAGCAGAGTTTCTGACAGCCATGGATGGAAGCTGCCCTTAGGCTGGGGGAAATCACAAGCCAAAGTAAAAAGATCCACTCCACCTCACACAACCCTCCCCGAATCAGATGGTTAACATGCCAAGCAGCACACCCTCCATTTGATAGTTCCATACATTTGTAAGGTTTACCACTCAACACTACCTAAGCCAACTCACATCTTAGATATCAACAGACCTCATGACAAGAATCTGCAGCAACCCACTCACAAATGGTTTTTTTTTAAAAAGCAGTTACCAACAGGTGAAAGAGGCCAATTCGGGTGCCAATCCTCATCTACTCCCTCAGCAGCTTCATGGTGTCAGGGAGCTCATTTGATCTTGTTGAAACTTGGTTTTCTTACCTATCAAGAATTAAATGTAACAATGTATGTAAACTCTGGCACACAAAATGTGCTTTGAAAATGTCATTTTCCCTCTTCTCAGGCTATTTCCTGGCATCCACTCCTCCTGCCTGGAACCTCTGCCTGAGTTATCTTCAGAATCCCGTGCAGTGGGAACCTGGCAGTGACTGGTGGCCTCTTTTGCAGGAGAGAAATGTGGTCAGGCCGAGACCCCAGGAGGAAGTATAAACCTCAGAGGGTGGGCCTACTTTTAGTCAGAGACTGCACTAACGAAGGAGAGGGAACTTAGCAAATGAGTTTAAAAGAAATTCTTCAGTGCAGAGTCAGCAGAGTGGTGAGCATTGAACACCAACATGGCAAGGTGACAGTGTGGTGTGGCAGAAAGGCCTTGAGTACATGTGGACAATAGATGTCTCCAGGTACCTCTGGCAGCTGCTGCTTCTGGGATGTGACCTTCAGGCCAAGCTAGGCCCCCATGTACAGATTATCTGTGTCTGGCCCTGGGCCTTGCAAGTGAGACAGAGCTCATGGTCTCGGTTCCACCCGGATCCATGCTTCTCAGAGCACCTCTCTGTTCCACTGCAGTCACCCCGGTCAGGCCTTTTTTCTCTTTTCCTGGACAGTGGGTGGCAGGTGCTACCTGGTGGCCCCTCTCTGACTTTGCTCTAATTCATCTGCCACACAGCTGTCAGGGTCATAGCTCCCAAATGCACAACTGACCCAACCGACCCTCCTTTCCTAGCTCCTTGTTGCTTAGAGGAAGAAATCCAAGCTCCTTTGCTTATTAGTCATGCTTTTCTTATTAGCAAATGTCAGAAACCAACCTGAAGAAACTTAAAAGGATTGTTTTAAAGCACTTGTTGGTAGGACACCAGGAGAGCGCAAAGGCAAAAAGGAAGGACCACAGGTGCCTCCTGGAAGGGAGGATCAGAGGGTAATTCCTGGGACCTCGGGAGCCAGGACTGAGGACACTCCTCTGTGGGTAAGGCAGGGCTTTCTGTGGCCCAGAATCACCTCTTCCTGAAAGGTGTCCTGCGGGTGGGCACACCACTTTCCTGCCCACATGCCAGCAGAACTCCCAGGGGAGTTGTTGGTCATCTTGGGTCACATGACCTTCCTTTGATACTGGTCAAGGGCATGCAAAATGGTGCTGGTCCCAGGCCATGCCTGGGCCTATTGCTAAGTGGAGAGAGGAGCAGGATCTGGACCAAAGAGACAGTAGCTGAGCTGGTAAGGACAAAACCCTGCTGTGATCTAACCCTGCTTCAGCCTAACCTCTCACTACCTGTGCCCAGCAGGAAAATTAAAGAGCTGTGTCTGCCTCCTGCAGTTCCTAGCACACATCAGCTTGTCTTATGCTTCTGTGATGTGCTCGTGGTTTTCACACCCTTTTCTTAGAGCATTTCCTGCACCTTCTTTGCTTGGAAAATGCCTACTCATCTTCAAGACTCAGTTCGTTGTCACTTCTTCCAAGAATCCTTCCCAGCGCTCCTAAATGACATTGTCTCCTTTTGGGCTCCCAACACACCCATGTGTCTTTAGTGTAGTTACTGCAGAATAATACTGAACAGTAAGAATGAGAATGATTATAAATACAAACTTATGTAGCACTCAGTACATGCCAGGTGCTGTTCTAAACACTCAATTTTAATTCGCGACTATAGGCACTATTAGCCCCATTTCACAAAGCAAGGAGAGGGAGGCTAGATACTGAGCAATTTGCCTGAGGGCACAGAACTGATGGCCAGCAGAGCCACACCCAAACTCAGGCCATGTGGATGAGTGAGTGCTCTCTAGAACTAAGTGAACAGACCTCAGTTTACCCACCTGGGCAGCAAACCCTGGAGGGCAGGTGCAGCCCCACAGTCCTGATGCTGCAGTGGAGTCACTCAAGGATGTACTGACAGAACTGAAGAGGCTTGTTGCTGAGCAGGAGGAGAAGCTGGAGGAGGAGGAGGGAAGGAGAAAAGGCCCTGTGAAACCCTGGGAGCGGGATTTTGGAGAGCTGGGGAAGGAAGAGGGTCAGAGGCGTCCAGGCTGCTTTGGTGTAGGGGCACAGACACCAGGACACCAAATGAGTTTGCAAGAGCCTATGTCCTCAAAGTTAGCTCTGTGAAATGTCTCTTCCTAATCTGGGCTCATTTCCTCTACATTTCAATTTTCAATATCGTTTAAAAAAATGTGGCTTCTCCTATGGATGACTAAGACAGGTCTGGTAGCAGGAAAAGGAAGTAAGTGTCTGCTCCAGTGCTAGGGAATGTGGTTCTTTTCCATGTCTAACTTGGTAAGGCCCACATGGGGGCGTGCATGTGCTGCGGCGACTCCCACCTTGAGTGGCGGGATCTCTCAATTCACTTTCACTGTCTTCAGGTGCTGAACCCACAGGCAAGCAGGTCTCTGACTCACTGTCTTTTCTTCAATAAGCTTTCAGCTGCTCCAGCTGCATAATGAGGCTGACTCTAATAACCTGCACTACTGGCCATGTGGATGTCTGAGGAGACAGCATGCTGGCCAAAGGCTTGAAGGTTGGAGCATTGTCTGGGGTGCTCAGGGCATGGGGAATCGGCAGCTGAGGCTAAGAGGAAGCAAGAAGGAAGATGACGTTGTAGGACCATAAAGTGTACCACTGTACAGACCATGACACAGGTAGCATCATTCGCATTAGTTTTTGTCACGCTGAGGATTGAACCCAAGGGGCTTAACATCGAACTACATCCCCAACCCCTCCTTTCCCCTACTTTTTATTTTGAGAGAGGGTCTTCCAAATTGCTAAGCTGCTCAGCTGGCCTCTAACTGAAGTCTTCCTGCCTCAACCTCTCAGAATGCTAGGACTACAGGTGTGTAACTCCACAGATGAGAAAAGTGGGGCAGATAGGTTATCACCTTGTCCAAGGTGACATGAGATCTCAGTATTGGAGCTGAAAATAAACCTACGTGGGCCAAGCCCAAAGCTCACATGTGCGCCCTTAGGCCCTCCCCATATCTGGAAAATTACAAAGTTTTGTGACATCTTCCCATATCAACCAAGGAGTCTGGATAGGACTCTAGATTCACAAAGTGAGCTGGAAGGTACCCCTGATATCTAATCCCTGTGTGCTGCAAGAAACAAAAGATTCTGCGTTCAAGTCTGGGTCTTCCTCTCTCTTGTTGGGTGACATGTAGCATAATCTTTCTGGGTGCCGTATTCTCATCTGTACAGTAGCCAATCCCCCTACCTGTGCACAAGACAATCCCCCTCACAGGGCTGCACAAATTAGATAAAATGACAGATGAGCAAGTGCTCTGAGAAGTGCTGACTGACCTTTTCATTTCCCATGTCCTTCCCTAGCGTCTCTCAGCTGTCATCGCTGACAGTCCATTTCCAAGTTCAACACTGCTCCAGACAAACGGAAAGTATCATATGGATAGCCTCCATCCTAGTCAATCCAGTGGGGAACTTGGCCTTGGGAATGGGACTTCATCTGGAACTGGGCCCCCACCCCTTTCCTTCTCTGCACGTGGTAAGTCCAGCTATCTTCCAGGGACTCAGGGTCTGATGCCGCAGGGCCCTTACCTTTGTGACTCTGCAGCCTGGCTCTCACCAACTAGGGCCCACTGTGAGCTCGCAGCTCTGTTTATAAATGCTAGACACATCTTAGGAGCTCAATAAATAGTTATTATTATTCATAGTACTAGTAGAACGGAATTTATTGCCGCCAAAATTATATAGCCAGTTTGAACAGATCTTGGTAAGGAAAACCTTGGTGATGGAAAGGGAAGAATGTGTAGTTCACAAATTTGTCTGACTGCAACAGGAGTGCGCAGAAGCCGGTGAAGTAACTGTAGCGAGGTCAGGGAGGGGCAGAGCATCCGCTGGGGTGAACGAAAGGTTGTGGGCAGCTCCTAGAGCAGACCTCACCTTTGACAGTCCCGGCTGCCAGGCAGCGAGTGGGGCCACACAGACTGATGGGGCCTGCGACACTGACTGTCTCAGAAATAACCAGCATAAAAGATACAGCCACTGTATGAGGGAAGGCATTTTCCTACTTGATAAAAGCATGAGATTGGCCTAGGTAGTATGAAGTTTATTATAGGAGCATGGAAAAATCCATAAGATATGAAAGCCCAGCTTGCAGGAACCAAAAGAAATGTGGGAAGCGAAAAGTAGAACCAAGTTAAAAAACATAATTTTGATGCTCCAATCAGACCTAGTAATAGGAACTAGACTTTTCTTCTTTGCATTTCATCTCCTTTATTTATTCCTAATTTTACTTATTCATTCTCAATTCATTTATTTTACTCATTTACTTTAGTTCTCCTTTATTCCCCATTCCATGTAGGCTATAGGGAGCAGTGACACAGGGCACATGAAGCTTCTGGCAAGTGAAGGAAAAAAAGCAAAGATAGAGGCGTTGGACAGCAGGTGGACAGCACCTGGGCGGGCAGTCAGGCACGGCAGCCCTCTCCTCGCACTAGCACTGAGTCACACTCCTGCACACCTCTATCCCCTATAAGGAGGAGGCTAACACTTGTGCCAGTTTTCATTGTGAAAACTGACTGGGATAATGGAGATGAAAATGCCTCATTGGTTGTGAAAACTATCCACACAGAAGCCAGGCTCTTTGGCTCCCAGGTGGACAACAGGGAAGTTTCCACAGCTGGATCACACCACTAACATCCACAGCTGGGGCTGATGGGGACCTGGATCCTGGGCAACCCCTCCCCCTGGGAGAGAATGTGGCATGAGGTGTGTGAGCGTGAGCGGATGAGGCAGGATGATCTTCCTCCCCGTGGTGGGCCCACTGATGCACATAGCATCTGTCCCCAGTCAGCAGATAAATCTTAATGACTAAAAATGTACATATGGTAGAAGATGGATGGGTTTCCTGGGAGCCATCGCTTTGTACCTTCTAGATGCATTTAAAGATCTTGATATCAGTGTTGCACGGGGTGCTGGAAGGACATAAAAAGGGCAGAGAGCCTCAGCAAGGTTCAGACCAATTCAGGTCAGGTACTGAGGGGACAAAATGGGAATGTGACTGAGGGTCCCCAGGTAGGATGGAAGCCTGTTGCCAGAACACAGACCTCGGGGCCTGCTCACATGCTCCCAAACACAGGCTTGTCCTGCTCCTTGGCCGAGAGAGCAGGGGCAGGAAGAACAGCTGTCCTCAGTGTCCTGTGCACTAAGATGCAGAACATCCCACTGTACTACTGGAATGTTAGGAAGAAGCAGCATATGGCACATGTGGGGCATGTGATTCTGTTCCTGCTGTTAACTCAGTTCAATTCCAACTTTAATTCCACTTATAAAAAGTGTGCTTTTCATAGGGACACAGGCCCCATGACGAGCTGCTTTTCTAAAAAATTTTCAGTGACTGCCATTTTTGAAGGTCACACAAGTAGACCTAAAACAAAGACAAATGGAACTGAGAAGCCCAACTCCATGGGAAAACCCAAGCCCCGCGTGCAAACACTCACGTGCCTTTCCCACAGGACGTGCACAAGACTTTGCAGGCACGGATGTGGGCAAGCCTGGGAAATTCTTGCTATGAGAGCTTTTCTGTGGTCCTTCTCCAACGGTCGAGGTTCCCAACTCCTGGCTCCTCGTCTTTCCTGTCCTAGTAATGGAAACTCTGTCTATTGCTGTGGTTTTGTTTTTGAGACAGGGTCCCGCTATGTAGGCCAGGCTGAGCTGAACTCCTGGCAATCCTTCTCCTCAGCCTGAGTGCTGGGATTTCAAGTGTGCCTCACCACGTCCAATTAGGAAACTTCCGTTGGAGATCAGGATTCCAAATCCGACTCTCTTCTGGCTCCTCCCCTTCCTTCACCCCTCTCAGGCCTTGCTACTTCTTTTGCACCTTCTGCTGCACAGGCTGTGTCTTCCTCATGCTTGCCCTGTCTCCTATTACCCTGCTCTGGTCCCCGTCATCTTAGACCTGGTTGTGCCTCTGATCCACCTCAGACATGCCCGTCCACTTCCTGAACTACACCTCTGACCACATCACTCTATGGCTCACACACCAGCTGACACGCCCAGGGCTGGTGAAGGCCTAAGGTGTGGACTTGGCCTTTGGAGCCTTCAGAAACTGGCCACAGGGCTAACACCTGCTGCCTGCTCCTCCAGGCCTATGTGCTCTGCCCCTCTGTCTCCACTGCCTCCAGGTTGGGCTGTCTGACCTCTGCCTGTTAAAATCCTACTGAGCCTCCAGGGTCCATCCCAAACATCACCTTGTTGTGGTTTAGCTTTAAATGTCTCCACCCCCCAAAGCCGCATGTGTTCAGGGGCGGGGCTCCTGACAGGTGGCTGGATCATGAGGGCGCTCTACACCCCAGTGTAGCGAGTCCATAGCTAGACGTGCTGTTAGGAAGTGGGGCCTGGGTGGAGGAGAGTCACAGGGGCCTGATGAGGAAGGTGTACTCTCGTCCCTGGCTCCTTCCATCCCTGCTTCCTGGTTGCCATGAGACGAGCAGCTTTACCCCACCAGACCCTGCCCTTGAACCATGCACTTTCTGCCAACCTAACTCCTCTACAAAATGAGAGCCAAAACAAACCTCTCCTCCTTTAAATTGTGATGTTGGGCATTGTGTCTCGGTGATGAGACCGTGACGAAAACACTAGAGATGAAGCCCTTTCCCTTGGCTCCCTGATAGCGCTGCTGGGTCTCAGGCATGTGCGCTCTGCATCCTTGTCATTTCTGTGCTTACCTGCCCCTCCCCTGAGAAACCACCACCCGTGAAAACAGGCACACCATCCGCTCAGTCTCTGCTTCACATACAGCAGGCACTGACTCCAGTTAACAGAGAGGCTCACCTGATTGCAGGAAGCCAAGGGCAGCGTGCTAGGCGAGGTGGGTGAAAAGCGTCAGGAGGCCCCGCACTCCTGCACGCAGGTACTAAACAGGTCCCATAACCACATGTGTTAACGTGGTCTACTCAGGACTGCATCTAGGGGTACGTTTGGTTGTATACACAACTGGGAGGTGCTACCTGCTTTTACAGGCAGAGACCAGGGATACTGCCAACCATCTGACAAGGCCCAGGACAGCCAACACAGCACAGAGCTTATCCAGGCCAAGGTGCCAAAGTGCTTCGGGTCAGAAACCCTGAATTAATGCCGTGGGGTGTTATTAACCTCGTGGCTGAGCTGAAGAAACTGAGGCACAGATTGTGTGTCTTTCCTCAGGTAACACAGTGACAGAAATAGCGCTGCACCCCAGTTGCTGAATTCCCAGACCTGTGTTTTCCCCTAGATTATATAGACGTGTGCACAGGGGAAGAATTGAGCAGCCCTGGATGGGACAAAATGCCGCCATCATTAGGCTTGCTAGCCATCAAGATGATCGCAGTGCTGTGGAGCTGAGCAGGAAACTGGGCCTGCCAGCCCCTCCTCCAGGCCTCCCCATGTGCATTTTTTCCTTTTTCTGCTATTGAGGGTTCGGCCCAGGGCCTTCACGTTGGGTTACACCCCCAACTCATTTTTATTTTGAGTTGCTAAGTCGGTAAATTGTCCAAGCTGGGCCAGATGCTCCTGCCTGAGACCCTAAAAGACACATCCATTAATTCCAGCACTCTGGGAGGCTGAGGCAGGAGGATTACAAGTTCAAGACTATCCAGACAATTTAGCAACTTAGTATCTGAATAAAAAGTTAGCAACTGTCTCTGATTAAAAAATAAGGGCTAGGAATATAGTTCAGTGTGAAGGCCCTGGGAGGAAGAGGAGGAGGAGAGGAAAAGGAAGACAACAGTGACACCTCTCTAAATCGCAGGACAGTGGCATATGTACATTCTTCCCATTTGGATGGAAGCTGGTGTCTTCTGTGGATAAAAACTTGTGCTGTGCTCTGAGGCTGAAGGTCAGGAAGAGCATAAAAGCTCAGCAAAGCAGTTCTGTCCAATTTTAAAGATGTCACCAGCTTTCTCTATAGTAAATGCAATAGGTTATGGGGACTGCATGAACTTTCCATCACCATGAAACCAGACTTACAAAGTGAGTAGGACATGTTTGGTGATTCCCCTTCCTTACTATAGGATGATACGGGTACTACGCCATTCACCTAAGTAACTGAAAGGTGCTTTGGGTCTTCTTTTCTCTGTAACTTGGAGGTGGTTTCAAACTTCCCTTCTCCATAGCACGTAGGGCAGGAAGACTTTGACACACTGGTCTTGGGTACTGATGGACAGTGCCTGAGCTCAAGACCTGGTGGTACAAATTCCAAGTTGTGGAATTTTTATACTGCAGTTTCCCTATCTGTAAATGGGAATATTATCACTACTTATCTCTCTCTGCAGGGTAACTGTTGAGGATTAAATGAGGTACTTGTAAGGGGCTTAAAACAGAATGCGGGTAGAGTGAGTTGCAGGTGAAGGTCAGCCACTGTATCAAAGAATGTCTCCGCAAGTGATTGTCCTGCTAGCCCCATGTGGCCCAGCAGCAGCAGAGGGTCCCTCCATTCCTCCCACAGATGGACCTCAACTCTTCTCTCTCACTAAATCATCCCACCTAATGAGACTCAGTTCATGTTTGGATGAAGTCTCAAAGTTCAAAAGCCACTTGCCTCTAGTTATTTTTTGCAAAGGAACCTCTATGAAAAACATAGCACATCAACTACGTGAACCTGGAAGATCGGCTTTCCTACTTCTGGCTCCAAATTTCTATTAGATAAGCCATGACTCCACTTACAACACCAGCTCAGTGTGATGGGACTACATCCCAGTAGCTGCTGGTTTCCCAAGATGGACCAGGATGGAAGGGCTAAGAGCAGTGTGGTGGGTGTCTGTCCTGTTTATGGCTTCTGGGACATGGGAACAAACTCTGCAGTTGTTTCTGGGCATCAGTAATATGGAGAATTTGTTGGGAGAAGTGGAATGTCCATGAAGGAGAGAAGGTATGGGTGATTAACCTGTTGGTGTCTCGGCAGGGCCACTGCAGGCACTGGGAACAGTACAGTGACTGTCCTTTCTCTGAGAACAAGATTTCCACTAATGGCCAGACCTCAACATTCTTTTCTCAGCCTTCTCAGTAGGAATAAGGGCTGACCTTTGTCCAACTGTGTGCTGATCCACAGCAGTGTGGCAATACCTGAAATTCAATGACCCCTCTGGTCTTCCTCAAGGACTCTTAGAAGAAGACCTCTGTCACACTTACCAAGATGTACACCACTAGCAGGCAGCAACAATAAAGCCCAAGCCACAAGATGTTTTTGTTTCCTTTTGTTTGGTCTTCCTCAAACTCCACAAATGTCTATTACCAATGATTTATTAAAATATATGTATACAACGTTTAAACAGTATTAATCTGTCTAGCTGAGCGAACTTGAGAAAAGGAACCTAGCTCTAACATGGAACCCAGAATCTGAACTGCAGAGGTTGGTCTTCCAACATGAATCCAGTGTCCATTTGATTACAGAAGGGCTTTGCCCAGCATGGACTTTGGGGTCCAGGCAGCGACCTTTCCTTTCAGCTTCCTTCAGCTACAGCAGCTTCTCCTTGTCAGAGGGCTGCTCACCAGCACTTTGCCATTGAAATGGTCCCGCTCCGCAGCTCTCCCCTCCTTCGGCATTCTCATTCATTGAGCACTTACCGTACCAGGAACTAGCTGCCTCTCACCCTCAGTCACAACCCACAGGTTCCACGTGTTATTTCCATTTTTCCAATGGGCGACCGAGAATCAGCTGGTAACTGAGCCACGTCTGAATGTGGACTTGCCTGCCTCCGGCATCGATGCTTTCTCCATGAGGTCGCTCCCCAGGTCGAGAGGAAAGGCATTTGAGGGCCTTTCCCAGGCTCATATAGGACTCCTTGTGCCACCCCTCCAAGGTCAGAAGGGGAAAATATTACACTTTTCCTTTCGGGAAAGCAAGACACTGCAGTCCTCCGTGTCCGTTCTTTCATTCTGAGAGCTCCCTGAATGAGCGTGCACTGAACATTTACTCACTGGCACCAGTGGGAACACTGGGGTATTTCAGCCAACACGCTCTCCTTGCGTGACGAAAACCTTGCCTGGATGACAATTAGTGGCAAAGGCAGGACTAGAGCTCAGGTGATGGCTGGGCTAAGTGTCCTATAGCTTTTCCAAATCATTTTACAGTCTTGAAGACGTTTGTGTTTAAGAAACCAGAACATTAAAAAAAAAAAAAAGTATAGCGACTATAACTAAACCGGCTTATAAAAACAGGCATGTGAATTTGAAAATTCAGTAAGTCATGCTCAGTAAGTCAGACCAGCAGTCACCACTTTCTATACTGTCCTCCAGGGAGACGTCATGAGAGCAACAGGAACATCTCTAGGAGACCCATCCATAATATTAACTATAAAAATCTAGGAAATGTCCCCAGGTTATCCTTTAATAAACCAGCTTATATCTGTCACCCATGACTCTAAAAGTTCATTTCTAGCTATCTATTTATAATTTCAGACCATATTGCTTCTCAGAGTAACGATTTACACATTTACTACCTACAGCGTAAAGTACTACTTCCTTTTATTTGGCCTAAAACTATCAAGCTCTCTGGGTCTGCTCAGCAGGGCAGGATGAGAAGCCATTAACATCTTTCACCTGAAGAATTATTTTTAAAGAGGCTAATTAAGTCTACAATGAAAACAGGTATAACACTATGCAAACACATTAATTAGGCCAATTTTGAGGTTCCAAGTTCCCTGAAAAAGTTCAGCCTATTTATGAGGACTTCCTTCCTTCCAGATGGCTGCCAGCTAGAACCTACTTCAGGAGGCATTTTCTTTAGACACCGTATGGGCAAGATTTATATCTGACCCAGAAGAAAAATGAAAATTGAGGCCAAAGAGTATGAATATGTAAAACAGAGCTAAAGTGTAACTTTTGTGTGACATTCTGAAAGAATAAAACAATCTTCTGTTTTCAAAGTCCAGCACTCTGGAAACAACTCTGCAGCCATGGTGTCCATTGAGAACAGCCTACCACCTTTAGTATCCGAGCGGGGAGATGGGATTGCAGGGGTCACCATCCTGTTGAAGATTTACATTGAGTTACCTCAGTGCTTCCTGGTTGGTGTAGTTTTTTACCCAGCCCAGTGGCATGGGACACATTGGGTGGAAACCATCTCCTCAAAAGTGCACAGGCAGAACAGACACATGGTGTCTTAGGTCTCCTTTCCCAGCTAGGAGAGAAAAGGGATGCGGGAAGAAGCAAGCCAGAGAGAAATCTCAACTAGGACAGTTTCCACCAGGATCTCAGTGGTTCTGGATTCCTTTCCCCATCCAACACAGGCCCAGATGTGGTGCATCTAATTTAACACCACCACTCTGTAAGTGGGCAGGGGGTGGGGCAGCCAAGGTCCAGATGCGTTTTCTCTAAGCAATCACATTCTGTATGTTCTGCAGAGATGATGCAAAGGTTAATAATCCAAGGTACTTTAGAACTGGTAGAGACAAAACCTATTTTCCAAAGTTGGTTTGTGATATATTAAGAAGAGATCTAGTCTCCCAAGACCTCAAAAAACCTCAGAGGATCTTGCATGCACAAGTTGGAACAGAAAGAATGAGAAACCTGGCAAATTTGTTTTCAAAAGGCTTTTTTATAGGGGACTTGTCGCTCACCCATACTCTGGGTGTGTTAAATACTGTCTTAACCAAGCCTTGCCAGTAATCTGCTTGGCTCTGGGACCAGGTGTGCACTTGCAGAGGACACAGAGAATGTAACAGACAAGACTGAAAATTGTGATGCACAGAAGGTGTCGGAGACTTAATAAGAGTTCAATCTTTTAGCAATGCCCGAATTCACAGCATGGCTTTCCCCAAGAAGCTCCGAGTGCTTTAAAGATGCACATTAATCTTCACAGAGCCTGGGTAATGGAAAGTCTGAGCCTAGAGGGACCAGTGTGAGGGTCACGGAAGCTGACTTCTAGCTGCGTGCTGGCTCACAGAAGCGGATCGGTGACGGGGATAACAGGATGGCCATGTCCGACGCCTCAACCGTCAGCTCTTGCTTCTAGTGTTACCATGAACCAGGACCCCTCCCTCTCTCAGTCTCTCTCTCTTTCTGTCCCTCCTGCCCTCTAAATATAGCACCATTTATCGATAAGTAATACAAAGAGAAAAGGAGCCAAAGAGCAGATAAATAAATGGGAACAGGAAAATCTGCCAAAGGAAAGCAATGCTCTCATAGAGGATAATATTGTACGACAGAAAAAAAATCTGCCTTTATGAAAGGCTTCGGGTGACCTGGCCTTGGATGATGTATCTGCTGAAGAATAGGTATGGCAAACCTGTGTGATGGTGCATGGCTACAACCAGCTACTTGGGAGACTGAGGCAGGAGGCTCACAAGTTTGAGGCCAGCCTGGGCAACATAGCAGGACCTTGCCAAAAAGACAGAGTGGGTGGAGATGGTAGCTCAGTACTAGAGGGTTTGCCTGGCATGTCCAGAACACAAACAGCCAGTCAACGCAGTGTGCTCTGATGGTCCCAGCATCAGCTCAGTTTCTGGAGAGGCAGAAGACCTTGACACTTGGAGGGGAGCTCAGATTCCTGTGTGTTGGTTTACAGAACAGCACACAGTGGGGTCTGCCCACTGAGCATGCTTGTATTGCACTTTATGGTTGGGAAAAGCAGTTGCTTGCTTTATACCCTTACTTCTTATCATTGTCTCTACTTACACTCAAGGGAACGAGCTCATAATGGAGAAAAAGAGGGCCTGAACCCAGCCAGACCTTCTCATTCTCTTCACTCTTATCTTTTCCACTTATTTTAGAAAATGGAAGATTCTAGCATGACCTGTGGAGAGAGCTTAGGTCTGAGAGAGAAGAGATTGGTTTCCTATGCTCAGAATGTTAAGACTGGAAAAGAAGTTGGAGACCCAGGTGAGAGGTGGCAAGCGGTTTATGTCACATGATAAACTGTGACACTCAGCAGGGGTCGCTGGCTCCCAGTAGCACTGTGCTGAGGTCGCTGTGGCTGTTACTGGCTCAGTGGGAGGGTATATAGTGCTGCCACAGGCATGGAAAGGACTAGTGGGACCAAAGATGTCAGCTATCCACCATCTTTTCTTTTTCTGGTCAAAACCTATTTCATAGATAATAAAATTAAGTATCAGAAAACAGATGCATTTTAAGTCATACAGCAGGATGTCAGTGAATCCACAGCTCAGGACTACAATCCAGCACTTTTTCACTCTCATGCTGTCTTGGCCCTAATACTAGGTGTACCTTGGCAGCTGTCGACAGATGAGCTCTCTGTGACTCAGTGTCCTCACTTGCAGGTGGGGGTAATAATTCCTACTTAGTTATTTCAGAACACTGCTGGAAATCAAATGATCTGTCAGAATCCCAGGTCGCTGAGCTCCCAGGAGGACGATGTCCTTGCTACTGCACCATGACATTATTGATGTGTGAGAAAACACCGAAAAGCATAGATGGCCCTACAAACTGGATTTCTGGAGTCTGGGGCCCGCAGTTCTGCTTCACTCGCACACGCTCCACACCTGTAGGCTTTGTCTGGGCACCTGCACATGCAGGACAGGGTGTGGGGGGCACCGTGGCTATAGCGGAAGCAGAGCCTGGGTCCCCTGGAGACAGCTGGTCCTAAGTACATTTTGGGTCAGAGTCTGCAGGCTTTCTGTTCCATCCTCTTTGGTCCCTCTCATCCTCTCTGTCCTGCTCTCGGGTGGGACATCTCTAACCTGGGCAAGGAGCATGAACTTGTCACTGGAATCTGGGATGCTGAGCCTAGACTCCCACTTCCTACAGAGGAGGCACAAAGCTGCAGTGCCTAGACTGGGTGAGGCCAGCATTCCTGGGTCTCCAGCTGTTCCAGGGTCTGCCTCCCTCTTCTGCTGCTCATCACTCTTCTCTTCTGAGGCCCCATTTCTACTCCTGGCCTCCTTCACTTTCTCCTAGCTCATTTTTGTTGCACCCTCAACCAAGATTTTTTGTTTGTTTGTTTGTTTTTTCTGGCGGTACTGGGGATCGAACTCAGGATGCTGCGCTTGCTAGGCAGGCGCTTATTCCACTGAGCTATATCCCCAGCCCCCCAAGTTTTTCCATCCCCCATGACAGCTCTTTCTTCAGCAGCAGTAGTAGCGACCTCCAAAAGAGTCATTTCCCCTGACCTGCAATGCACATTTCTGAGCACTGTTTCTTGGTGCTTTTCATAAGAACAGCTCACTGTAGCTCCTCAGATGAGATATCACCACAGAGCAGAGGTCACTGTTTGGGGTAAGGGTGTTAGAGCAGACAGCTCATGCCTGTTAACCAGCCTCAGACTCATGGGATTTTAGGGCTAAAAGGAACCAACAAGGTTATTTAGTTTAACCAGTCACTGGAAAGGATTCTAAGGAGTAAATATACCCTTGAACCTAAGAGAACTCAAATGCTCACATGCAGCTCATTTTGTGGATCTGAGAACCTCCTATCCATTGGATTTATGGATAATCACTGCTCACTAGACCCCAAACTGTGTAAGGGCAAGGGTTCGGGGGCAGCTTTTCTCATTACTGCCTTGTGACTGCCGAAAATAGTGCCTGGCATATGGCAGCCACTCAAAAATATTTATTGAATGAATTAATAATTGGTCTTGTTTATAGTCCTTGGGGTCTTTCAGAAGAATCTAATCCTTTTCATCTTCTCCACGACAGCCCCTCAAATAATTCAAGACAGCTGTCACATTCCCTGAGTCGTCTCTCTCCCTGACAAAACATTTACAGTTCCCTGAACATTATGTGAAGAATATCCTGTGGCTGATGGGGTGTTCTCTGAGTTCCAAAGTGCAGAGCTGCAGGGAACGCCAGAAATGTTTCTAGCGAGTCTCCACTCTCATTTTGCAGATAAGAGAAAGGGGGCCCATAAAAGGGCAGCAGCAGTGTTAGAAGGAGAAGGCTGAGCTGAGGGCCTCACTCACTGGGAGATGGGCCAACATTAGGGACAGCCAAGAGGGGCCCCAAGATGCAAAAATGTGTAGGAAAAACAAATCTCAAATCGATGTATTTCCCTCTTCTTGACGTTGTCCATATAAGTAGCAGAATTCTAAAGTAAGCAAAACCCAAACCAAACTGTCATAACTTTATATGCATTATTTTTACACCAGGGATCAAAACTAGGGCCTTGAGCATGCCTACCACATGTGCTATCACTGAGCTACACCCCAGCCTGCTGGCAGATTATTCACTCAACAAGCACTGAAAAAAATGTGCTGTGAACTGCACAGTGTTTAAGGGATACAGAGTTGAAAAAGAGACGTCTCTGTGTGCATCTGTAGTTTTGTGGAGACACTCAAGCCAGTAATTTAAACACTACCAAACGGCCATAGCAATATAAAGAGCAGATGTCAGACAGAACAGAGGAGAAGCCTGTGAGTCAGCCTTGGGGGGATAATGAAGGCTTCCTGGAGGAGGGAGCAGCACCTGGATCATATTTGCTTGGGTCGGGTTTGCTACCAGCCTTATCTGGGAGGCAGCTGGCAGAGGAGGCTGCAGGCGGCGTTTACCAGACTGCTGAATCCTGCTCTTCCTGTGGACAAGAGGAGCATGTAGTCTTCCAAGCAGAGAGTTGCAGAGCTTTATGAAGACTCCCCTTTCTATTGCTTCCTTATGAAAGGCTGAGTTGGGCTGTTCTGCTCTGGGGTGGAGGTCAAGAGGCTAGGCTCTCCCGGATGTGAAGTCAGTGCCAGCCACCCTCATTACCATGGGTAGGGGGCCCTTGGAGGTGGGCTGTGACGGTGGCCATGCAGGATGAGGGGGACATCATCCTCATCATCAGGATGAGGGGAAGCAGGCTTCAGCAGGCCTCTTTAGAAGACTGCAAAAGTAAGTAGAATAAAAGAGTTCAGAGCACATATGCTTCTAACCCCTTCCAGCAGGGTCCTATGGGTTCTGTTCTATGCTCTGGAGGAACTTTCTAGAGGAGAAATCGCATTGCTCCTGACCTCTGCACACTTGCCATGTTCACATCTCAGCCTGCTGCCAACCACTGGCACCTAAGTACTGCCGCTGTCGTGGAGGAAGTGGGCCAACTTACCGAGAAATAGCGAGCCTGCCAACATGGAATGGACAGTGAGAACAAACACACGAATCAAACTCCAGACACTGTTAGGGGCTAGAAATTAATGATAACTCTAAGAAGCTAGGTAGATGCTTTCAGAGCTTTGTATCTTAGGAATCAGCAGCTGGGGCAATGCATAAAGGTGAAACTTGACCTCTTGACTGAGCTAGAGGAAGGACAGAGGCACCATCACCTGCACATGCAATAGATGAGGATTCTGATCTGCAGGAGGCCTCTGCCTTTTGCTAGGCCTCTGATGCTGAATAAGTTGTCATGCTATGCCTCAGTTTCCCTTATGGCAAGTATTAGGATAAGCGGCTATTAGCAAACAGTATGGTTTGCTGAGGTTGTCAGTGAAAATGCTTAAGGATAAAACACAATGAGGAAGCCTTTTTGGGGGCATGATTTTCACCCATCCTGCTCACTGGTCCACCACTGTCCATGCTATGGAGAGGAAGAGTCTTGATGTTTATATGGCGGCTTCTACAGTTTTGTTCACTATTAACCTTGTGAGACAAGTATCACTATAATGCATCCATTTTTCAGATGGAGGGACTGCAGCTTGGAGAAACTGAGCCACTTGCTCAGGGTGCACAGCTAGCCAGACTAGCTGCAACTATACGACAGCCTCAGACAAAAGCCTCTGTCATAGCAGACCTTGGCATCATCCACATGGTACTGGTTTTAGGTGCACAGGGAATGCAAGAGTTTTGAGGTTAAGGAGCCCTCCATCCAGATTTCAGAAGAAGGCCTGGGAGGCCAGGCAGTGTGCCCCTGAGAGAGCAGTGTGTTAAGCTGTGTGAAGCAAAAGGTACAGTGGAGACCTCAAAAGTTTGGAAAAGCCAGGAATGTGGATGGTCTGAGCAATGTTGCTAGGAGGGAGCAAAGTGGGCCCAAGAGAGAAGCCATGGGAGCTGTAACCACTGCAAGTGCCATAGTGGTAGACTCATGCAAGCCCTTTGGAGCTCACAATATGCCACAGATTGCTTTAGATGCTGTACGTGGAACTACAGGACATAACGTTAGACCTGCTAGATTTTGGACTTGCTTTGGTCCCAATGCTCTGTATCCCCCATTTTCTACCTTTTGGAATGGTAATGTTTATTTTGTGCCATTGAATGATGGAAGTGCTTCACTTTTCATTTGTACAAGGGCTCACAGCTAAGAGTTTGCTATATGTCTCAGAGGAGACTTGGGACTTGGACTTTTCAGCAATGCTGAAACTATTAGACTTTGGCAACTCATGCAGATGGACTAAATGCCTTTTGCATAAAGGGATGTGCATGAGTCTTTGGGGGGCAAAACTCGAGGCTTTTATAGGTAAGTGGATGCAACTAGAGAGTATACTCATAAGTGAAATAAATCAGACCCGCATGTGTAAACATTCTCCCTAGTGTAAGAACGTGAAAGAGTAAATAAAGCTCAAAAGTTACAATAGATATTGTGAAAGAGAAAGAAATTGCTCAAAGGGAAGGAACTAGTGGAATGAGGGAATGGAGAAAAGAAACAAGGGAAAAATATATGTGGATATACAAGGATAGCTGGGATCATTGTACTGCTGGTGTCTGTTGGTTTGTTGAAAGGAACAGTCAATGCTTAAATTTTTTTACCCATTTTGCATGCCTATATCTAGTAATCTCAACAACTTATTTGAAGGTAACAACCATTGTTGAATTCCTACCTTCTTGCTTAGTAAAACTCTGTAACATTTCTATTTTGTTAGTTATTTTTATTGTCTTGATCAATCTTGCATTCTTATATCGAGTAATCTGAGCAACTCCATTGAAGATAATAATGTAAGAACGATTGTTCATTTCCTCTCCTCTTGTTTTGAAATTGTGTATCTTTTTATTGTTAAAAGAAAACCCAAAAGCCTCTGTCATGCAAAAGTAGCTTCATCAGAGAGGCATTAAGTGTTTAAGTGTGTCCTTTTAATGCATCAGTAATGCTCCCTGCCACAAACAGCTGGGCCAGTAAGCAGAAGGAACATTCAGAAGGGCTCACTTGCCACAATGTTGAAGACAACAGTGGGTAAGCTACACAAATCAGATCTCTGCCCTCACGATCTCTAGTGGGAGGAATAAGTCCACATGCGTCACACCACAGTGAGACAAATGGCTGATGGGACAAGTGCCCATGCTGAGTACGCAGGAGGTTTGGCAACATGAAAATCTGTGTTTGACTCCAGAGCAAGATATTTATCTAGCAAGACATTCCTTTCCTCACACATCCAAGCCATACAAGTCATTAAGATCTAAGAGAAGGCAGTACAATATTTCTCCCTGCATATCTGCATAGCATTGAAAGTTCTAAGACAGATTTTCTTAAGGCTACTGTAATTAAATTCTTCCCATGTGCTATGTGCTGGGCCCATACCAGGCCCCTAAAAAGTGTTTGTTAAAGGAATAAAGACAGGATCTTCACAAACCCTCTGCAGGGTGGCATGTTTATCCCCATTTTACAGGGGGGAAGTGTGTTCCAGCCTGGAGGGATGGAGGAGCACATCGAGGTGGGCCAGGGGAAAGGGTAAATCCTGACAGCTTGCACTGAAGTCTGCATACACAGGGACACAGCAGAACTGTCCATACCAGGCAGACTACACTGCCCTGAACCCAGAGGAGGGATCCTATTCTGTACTGGAAGATGGGGGAAGCTGCTTTTTGCCAAGTAGTGACACTCTTTCCATGCCCTGTCAGGGCATGCCACCTGCGGGAGGTCTGGAACCCCCTTCCCCCAAGCACAAATCCTCAAGGGTCAGCCTGGCTGTTGAGGTGAGCAGCATGTTGATGACCGGCCCTGCTCTAACCCGGGGTATCCACATGGAAGAGAATGGCTGTCTTGTGGAGGTGGATACCCAGGTGGACCGTAAGGGGACACTTACAGTGGGAAACAAATTGTTAGAGCAGGGATTAGAATGCAGCGAGAAGCTCTAGTGTCCTGAGCAACTCAGGCCTATTGCAGCTTGGGACTCTGTTTCCAGAAATCTATTTCCCACCTGGACTTTCCCAGATGCCCATGTTTTTGGGGTGGTCTCTGCCACCCAGGCCTAGGAAGACCATGCAGCTAAAGTGCACATGGGGCAGTGGCAGAAGCATCAGCCCACAGGGAGGCTGAGTGCTGCATCAGCACCAGCACTTACAGAGTGCTGGGCATGGTGCGTGCCTGGTCCTCCCTTCGAGGGCCTTGGCGTTTATCTGGGAGGACAGGAAGACCATTTATACATGAGGACTGACCAGAAAATGAAGAAACTGGTTTTGCTTATGATCCGAAGAATTACTGTCGTTACTTTAGGTATGTATGTAACATTTTATCTGTCCAATCAAATGATAAGTTCCCCTAAATGGGGCCTGGTCTTCTAATAAGTCCCTGACCCCACAGCTGTAGCACAGAGAAGACACCAGAGGCCCACTGCTTATGGGATAATGTGTGGGCAACTGGTGCCAAAGTGGGTTAATCTTAAATTTTACTGAGCACCACCAGCCTAGGAAGGCTGATGGGTTTGCTACCAACAAGTGGGCTCCTGCCCCAGGCCAGCAGCAGGAAAGCTCCAGGTTCCAAACAGGGGTAGCACATGTTTTCTCAGGTCAGAAGCTTGGTCCAAGGACAGTGGGGTTTTGTTGACAGTAGAAGAGGCCAGGGAGGTCACCAGTTAAAGGTATAGAATCTGGGCCAGATAGTTTGGGTTCAAGTCCCAGCTTTTAAAAGCTGTGAGATCTTGGGCAAACCACTCTCAGTTTCCTCACCTATAAGGAGCCACAGCAATAACTGTACTTAAAATAGAATTCTTGTGAAGATGAAAGGATCTAAGAGTTCTAGGAAACACACAGGTGTCAGCTGTTGATGTATAGTAGAGGCTGGGCCAGTGGAAGCGAGGGGGCACCTGAAGCAGCATGGAGGGAGGTGTCAGGAAGCTTCCTGGGGGTTGCACAGGTGTCTTCTAGCAGAAGAGGGATGACCTCAACTGGAGAACAGTGAGCAAAAGCCTGGGGGCAGCATGGGTAGAAACTCGCTGTACTATGGTATGGCTCAAGGCCAGGCGTGTGTGTGTGTGGGGGGGGCGGTGGGGACAGGGAGACAAGGCAGGTTACAGACAGATGTCCCTGTTCCCTAACCAGACAAGGTCAGATCACTAGAGGCTTAGCATGATCCACCGAAGGGTTTGAATTTTATCTTTACGGGGATGGGAAACCTTAGGAGGATTTTAGTGTGTGTGTGTGTGAATGAGGAGGGAATGGGTGCAGTTAGGAGCTGAAGAACAGCTGAGGAACAAACAGCTAACTCACCTTTGATAAAAATGA
The DNA here is from genome assembly GCA_004027595.1 of Dinomys branickii. Classification (NCBI taxonomy): domain Eukaryota; kingdom Metazoa; phylum Chordata; class Mammalia; order Rodentia; family Dinomyidae; genus Dinomys; species Dinomys branickii. Next base: position 33,743 of record PVLD010007812.1, read on the forward strand.
GAGAAGGAGAGTGGTTTTATTAAGGAGCATCTAATGTTGACAGAGGTCAAACAGCGGGCTAAACGCACCCAAGAAAGGGATGAAGAGACTGGCACATGCCCACTTTCAATTATTTAGGAGCCAAACATTGAAACTCAGAATTGCTTGACAGTCTGTTGTGTGTGCGTGCACGTGCGCACATGAGCATTTTCACAGATCCATGCTCAGGCATTGGGATGGGAAAGAGCTTTGAGGAAGGGAGGGAGCAGGCTAGGAATGGGTCTCAGCCTCCTTATGAATGATCATGACATGGGTGTCACAGGAATGATATCAACAGATGGCAATAAATTTGTAGGCAATGAAAGAGACAGATTTAAGTCCAGAATCACAAGAGTCCTCAAACTGCTTCTATGCAAGGGAAGCACAGGAACATTAAACATTTTTTAAAGGACTAGCTCATTTCTGATCTGTCTCCTTCCAACAGTGGCAGGCAGAGATGGGGAGGAGGAGTGTGGCTGTCCCCATGATGGAGCAGAAAGAATCAGAGAGTTAACAGAGTGGGGTGGGCAGAGAAGGGAGCAGAGAGAGGTCCCCATTCATTGCTGTGCATATTGTGCAGGCTTCTGACAGGCAAGGAGTGGGTGGCTGTTTATCTCTGAAACCTCGGTTATTTTCTTCAGTAACGAGGTACAAACTAACTTTCTTCAGGTCAAAATCTGCGACAGTGGGCTGGGGGGGGCGGCGGCGTGCACTGTGAGGGCTACAGAGCACTCCAGGGAGGTGAGACCTGCCATTTCTTTCCGGGAGGATACTCCTTCCTCTTCTTATGGTTCTCCCCCAGAGGCTTCTCTGTGTAGATATTCATCTTTCTATAAAAGGGAGCCCCCTGCACTTGCCCCCCTCCCATCCATGAAATAAAGTTTTCTTTTCTTCTAGAGGAGGGATGGGGCTTGAGAGAACTCACCATTTATTAGACTTGACTTTTCATTTTAAAGGGACACATCAGTTCTTTACATCTTAAACCATGTCAATGAAGACAGGTGGAGGGACCAGGAAACAGCCTCAGATTGGGTTGAGTCCATGCTCATGGTGAAGGATGTGTTACCTGGAAGGTTCCAGAATCTTGGAGACTTAGGAAGCCAGAGCTGCAGGGGGCAGCATCTCTGCCACTAAAGCTGCTACCATCAAGTGCAACTTTGCAAGTCAGAGGTACCCCTTACACATGGTGCCCAGGCAGGATTTTATGCTGAGTGAGATGAGTGGCTGTCCCCATTATGGAGCAGAAAGTCTTGACTTGTCTCACTCCTGCGCTGCAGCCCAGCCTTCCCAGCATGTGTCTGGTGTCCTGCCTTCCAGGGCAGCCTGCAGAGGTGTATCAAGGACTGGTACTTTGCCTGCAGTTTCCACAGGAAAGAAGGCTTCTCATGGGCACCAGGAGCACAGAAGGGTCTGCAGGGCACAGGGCATTCGTCTGCATCTGGGTTGGGTAAAGGAGGGGAAGGGATGAGTCATGTTTTCCCAACTCCCTTCTAGCTGCTTTATGTCTCTAACACCATACTGCATCATCTTAGAGAGAGTGAGCAAAACCTCTGGGCTTGGATCTGTACATGATCAAGGACAGGCTCAAGCCAGACACATCTTTGGCACCGCATGGGGCCCATCCATACAAGTGTCCCAAATGAAAGGTGACTTTTCCTTGGTTGGCTGCAAATTAAGCTGCTGCTGAAATGCAGAGCCCGAAGGTGGGTAAGATGGTGCAGCACACAAACAATAGACAGTAAGCCAGAAATACTTTTTTAGGTTTTTGTCTGCTCCTTCTGACCCTAGAAAAGTCGTATCACTGCTCAGAGCCTTAATTTCTTCGTGTGCATTAGAGAGATGACACTTCCTCTGCCACTTCCTCATAGCTACCTTGGGAAGCAAAGGAAATGCTGTGACTGAAACCACTTTTTAAAGGTCTCCCTACCTGCACATAGGACGGTCCAGAACCTTCCCTGGGAACAATTCAGGGGTTATGCTTGAAGCCTTTAGTGCAACAGACAGACGTCCCAGTTTATTGCCACCGTCATTTTTTTGCAAAATCTTTTTGAATGGCTCAAGGACAAATTCCTATTCTTCATTCAGGGTTTTATGGCACCTGGGGCCATAACCATTACATTTATTTAGGATCCTGAATCATTTTTTCCACCTATGAATTAAACTACTGATTTTCATTTCACCCCATGCCTAAAACAGAAGTTGGTATAAAGGTGAGGCTTGAAACATGTTCAATAAAATAATTACAAGAGCTGCTCATGGGCTACTTAGGATGATGTAGTCCTTTGGGAGATGAGAGGGATGGAAAATTGTTCTTGGTTACCAGTGGTAGGAGAAAATTCTGTAACCTGTACCTGAGCTGCAATCAACCTGAGGTCAGAGCTCACCAATGCCATGCAAAGACATTATCTGTGGAGGGGGCTTGGGTCTGCTTATAAAGGGACCCGGATGACTCAGAAAAGGGAGGAGGAGGGTTGAGAGTATACAGTGGACCAGGGATGTACATTCAGATGATGCTCAAACTCAGAACCCAGAAGGCTAGGAAGATGATAAAGTGGCCACATGGATAATAAATCTCAGGAGACATCTCAGTCAACCTCTCAACAAAGGTAGTCTGGTACAATGGCATGTGCCTACCATCCCAGCTACTTAGGAAGCTGGCAGATGGGTTGCAAGTTCCAGCCCAGTCCGGGCAATTCAGCAACTTATTCAGACTCTGTCTCAAAACAAAACAAAACAAAAAAATAAAAATAGGGGCTGGGGGTATAGCTCAGTGTTCCCTGGGTTCAATTCCCAATAACCTCCACTCCTAAAAAAAAAGTTAGCAACTTCTTCCTGAGCATTAGTGCCCACTTTATTCTGGCTGGTAGAGATTATCCTGGACTTACTTATTTATTTGGTAGCCTAAAGTCCTTCCCCTTTCAGTATCCAATGCTTGGGCTTAGTTTACCACTTTGTGATAATGACCCACCACACACACACACACACACACACACACACACACAGAGCCATCAGGGTCCCAGAATGATAAGCTCAGAACCTAACTCTAGGAATTTGAGTCCTGGGTTTGGTTCTTGCCTGGTTGGAGTTTAGGAGGGACCAGATCTAGGAGGAGACAATAGAAAGAACCTCAGCCTAGATGAGATGCTCAGGGAACAGCTCAGCTCAGCAGAGCAGCAACGGACACAGGGAAGAGTAAAAGAGTAATCTGGTCAAGAAGACCAGGACATGAAAGCCTGGTTGTGGGTGTGGCCAATACAGCCAGAAAGGTCCTAGCCCTAACATGCTGTGGTTTCAGAGATGAAAAGCAAGCTCAATGCCAGGATAATAATAACTCCTACCATACATGGGGATCAGTAAACTGGAGGCACAGTGAGGTCCTCTCTTGATTGCAGACAGCAATGAAGGCCAGACCTTCTCTGGGAACAGAGACTAAAGATGACCAAATGTACACCACTAAGGGTACTTTCAGTAACTGGCGAAATTTTGCCTGGGGGAGGGTGGATGAAAGGGTAATTTATGTTATTGCGAAGGTCTTAATGGTCTATTGGGTTTCCTTGTCTCTCCGACCAGGAATCCCACAGTGGGCTTGGAAAATACTGAGCAACTGGGTGCTTACCAGCCTGGCAGATTCTGCTGAATTAACGGCTTTAACACAATCACACTATTTTTTCATAGTATGATGAATTTCCTAGCAGAGTTCCTGGCACATTCCTGATATTCAATAAGTATTTGTCTGCTCAGTTATTTGTTCATCCATTTTTAAAGAATTTAACATAAACCTAGTGCCTGTAATGCTCCAGGCATTATTTTAAGTACTTTGTAAGTGTTGACTCATTTAATCTTGTTAAGAACTTTATGAAGTAGGACAAATATTATCCTTTCTTGTAGGTGGAGAAGCAGAGGTATAGAGGTTAATCTGCCTGAAGTTATTCAGCTATTAAGTATTGGGACGGGATTTGAACCTATTTACTAAGGTTCCTGAGTCCATGTTTTTTCATATGTTGTCTCCCATCACTGACTGGTGGCTTCTGAAGCCCAGGTTCTTCTCCATTGTGATATGGCTCCTCTGTTGAACTACCTTCTGAGTTGAACAGTAACAACGGTTCTCTCAGTCTGCAGTCTACTCAGGAAGCAACCTCAGGATTTCCAAGGGAGTTAGCTGTGAGGGGCCCCAAAGGCCGGTAACTCAAAGAACTCAATTCTCTGATAATGTATTTTAGAATTTTTGGCTTATAGATAAAATCACAAAGTACCTATCACACAGCTGCAGTCTGGTAAGTGTCTACAACAATTGTGTTTAAGAAGTTCGAATCATTTCCTGTTGATAGCTTTTGCAAGCCTTGCTTAAAATCTAAGGCACATTTTTGTTTTAGATGAAGCATCTGTATGCATGATAATGGTGGTCAGAAGCACAGATCTGGGAATCTTTGAACCGGGTGTTAAGTTCTGATTCTAGCATTGCAAGTGTGAGCAAATTACACATTTTTTCCCCAAAAGCCTTCATTTCATAATGCCTGAAATAGAAGTAACTCAAATTTAAATGAGTTTTAAATGTGTTATAATTTGTGTTAGTACCTGGCATCTCTTACTTATCTTGTGCCTATTAGGTGATGGATATCTGCCTTAGGAAAGAATTTACCCAACAGTCAGGTAGGTGGGTGGTGTGCAGCTTGGATTCCCAATGGGAACTAAAGGGAAATGAAGGAGGAGACGACCTATTCTGCCACTTTGAACTGAGGTGCTCAATTGTCAGTGGGGGTCCAGATCCTTTCCTCCAATGCAACTACCTATTAACCTGGGAACTGTCATTCCTGTTGACTGTTCTTCCATTACTCAGTGAGTTTCTCATAGAAATGCATTCATAAAAATTAAATTTGCTGAAGAAAATGTCATTTAAAAACAGATACTTTAAAATAAACTCTGCCCTATAAAGGTCTCTTAGCTTTTCAGATGAACTTAGGCAATTCCATTTACATTTTTTTAAGCATGTTTTCTTGCCTGTTATAAATAAAGGAGTTAGCCTGGGATCTCCAAGCTCTTTTCAGCTCCTGAGGTTCTATCACTTTCTGTTTTTCCAGTATCAGCTTCTTAAAAGGAGCAATCAGTACAGAATTAAATGGCAAGTGTGGCTACTTCCTAGCTGTGCAAATCTGCCAAATTAGCTCAGCTCCCAAGCCTTGGTTTTCCCACTTGTTCAACAGAGAACAATAATGACATCTCTAAGTGTGGGTGTAAGGGGCAGCGGAAGTAACGCACATGAAAGCATTTCTGTCAGTGTTGCAATTCTACCCCAGCCCTTTGCTCCAGATTCTAGGCTCATGGGACCTAAGCACCTGGAGAATTCTGTACCCGGGGACAGCTCTCCACAGGGAATTCCCATGCTCCATTACCACCTCTAGAATTAGCCCGCCTAGTGCTCAGGTGACTCAAGGCATGCATACCTTCTTGGGGGTCCCTGGAAGTACCTTCTAGCCTCTTGGTCCCACCTGCTATCTCTCCACCTTCTGCTGGTCTTTTTCAGAGCCATCTGGAAGAGAAGGAAGCCAACAAGCTACTGCCTGCCAGAGCCAAATGCCAGAGCAGAAGGAGCCCTGGGGGTAAGGCCAGGAAACAGGTGCAGGGAAACTTGGAGCCAGCTATTGTGATCCTCTGATACTGCAGAAGGACACTGCAGGATGCTGTGCTTCAGGGTGGCCTTGAGGCATCTTAGGAATGAAGTTTACTCCTGGAAGAACCTTCTGGCTTGTTGGGGGCAAGTCAGAGCCCTGGAGGGTGTACAGGTGGATGGCAAAGGCCTATTCACTCAACAGAGTCCTGTAAGACACCTTAGAGAGACCAGGTCTGCTGAGGCAGAAGTATCCTGGCTGTGCCCATACACAATGGGTCACTTGATGGACAACCTGTTCCTGGCCTTGGATCTAAGACCTTCACAGTACCTTGGCTCTTCTGTTAACCTCTAACAGCTGAATGCAAAGAAACCTCAGTTTTTCTTTTTCTTTTCTTTTTTTTTTTTTTATCAAAGAGCTTTGCAAGGACAGACAAATCTAATAAGCAAACAACAATAAACTAAATGCCTTGAAAGAATCATTACTAACAAATTTATTCCTGAATGTACATTTTTAGTTTGCAAACTCAATCCCAGGGCATCAAAAATGAAGAGCAAACTGAAAACTCAAGAAGTTAAGCAGGGACAGTCTCAAAATAGATAAAGAAAGCACTAGAAGAACTGTGAAGACAGTCATACACACACTAACAGAGAGAGATTTCAAGAGACCTGCTCAATAATTGATATATCAAGCAGATAAAAAATTATCAAGAATAGAGAACAATTTGCACAACACAATTAACAGGCTTGATCCTATGCACATAACAAATACAGATTCCTTTAAAGTACACATAAAAGCAAATCAGAACTGTAGCAGTTGGATAGCATGGCCTAGAGCTGAGATTGTGATCTAGCATGGAAGTTAATTTTCACCAGGGAGCTGCAGGCCAGGGAGATTTATCTCAGCTCTGCGCTGGGTCATGTTGGATGGTATCACAGAGGCAGCAGAATTTGAGACTGAAAATATTTGCATGCAGAATTGTAAATGGTCAGGAGTTCAACATTACTCTATAAATTGGTCTTGCTCTTGAACTCTGGATACTCCCAGCTCTTGATGACAACCCAACGGTCCCACCTACATCTTTCGCTCTCGTTATTCTGCTATAGTTTAACCACAGGTGTTTCTAACAGAATATTTTTCAGTACCTTTGCTTTTGGAGGATGGCATGAAAAATTTCCAAGATGATTTCCTTTTTGTGGAAAGTCATTGTTATAGGATTCAATTCTAGACTCTAATTCTGATGACCAGATACTTCAGGAAGCACTAGCTGCTGAAGATAACTTAACAAGGATCTCTTAGGACGCTAACAAACTTTCCCTCTCAGAATGAAGTCCTGAATATTCTGATCAGAAGAGTGGGAGCATCCCTACTCTTCTTGGCTTAGGAGTAGGCCTGTATACCTGTGAAAGGTTTGCTAGAAGGAACCTGTGTGGGCACCTGGCCTGTGAGTCCTCAATCTGGAGCTAAATAAATAGAGAAGAAACCATCTTGGGTTCTGGGTGCTCCCAAACAACCCCCATGTTGGCTGCTTCCCAGTGACTCTGCCTCAAGGGCCAGCCCACTCAACTATTCTACAACTTGGCTGCAAAGAATTTGCTGCTTCATTAAAAAAGTAACTATCCATGAGTCCTAAGGTTAAAAGTAAACAGGCAGGCTTTCCACAGAAGCTTTGTGATGCAGACAAATGATACTTCTCCTTTTCTATTCACCTTTGAAGGCTTGATAGTTCCTGTGAGAGAAAGGGGTCTTTACCCCCAAACCCACATAGGCCTCTCTTAGTCAACTTTCCTGTGGGGCTGGCACTTGGACTACTTATGTAGCAATTCCACCTCTGCAAAGTCCTTTCTATTGCAATGGAACAAGCCTACTGGTACTCAGGTGATCCGTATTCTCTTGTGATTCTGACATTCAAAGGACAGCCCATTTCAGAGAATTCTAAGGAGGCCAGAGGCTCAGGCACTAGCCAGTGAAGGAGGCCCCTCCAGGATGCAGAAGCCCACTCCAGTTTCCTGGCTCCCACCCTCTCATCCTTCTCAGGAACTTCATTAAGAGGTGACACCCTTCCTTCATCTCAATACTAGAGACAGCTCCCTGGGGAGCTTTGTGGCAGACTAGGTATGCTGGGTACCAAGACTATTGATGAGAGCAGCCACCAACCCTGCTTGGGCTTTCCAGTTTCACACCCGGCAGAACAGGACAAAAAGTCAAGAGTTTGTATGGCCACGTCAGGCAGGCTGACTGCGGCTGCCCTTGGCTCTGTCTGCACCCCATTAATTATCCTCTTTCCACCTCTCAGGATCTGTTCTTGACATGCAGGTCGTTCTGATGGTACCAACAAGATAAGAGCAGTCAATCGTGTTCTTCAGCTTTTTCTGTACCCACTCTTTGCTACAGACTCACTTTGAATGAACTGGCCCTCGATGCTTGCTGCATCAATCTGCCTTTTCTCTTTTCCCCGTACCCTCCCTGGATTCTAGAGCCCACCCGCTTGGGAAAGTTCAATGCTCTGGTCTGAACTGTGTTTGGGTTTCCTCATCAAAGAGCTAGAACTACACATTAGTGGCCCCTTTAAGTCACAAGTATTTTTCACTAAAGATCACCTGTGAGTGTATCTTCCTTTGGAGACCCACTTATGAGAAGCAGACTAGCCAGACATGGAGGGACCAGGAGGACAGAGTGACTCATGGCTCCTTGGAAAAGGGTGGGTGATTCTGTTTCCAGGGTGAGGGTTGACACTGTCTTCCACCTATGACTCTCTGTGTTTCTCTCTCTAACTTGGATGAACCCAAGACAGGGAATTGACTACATGTTGGGACAAGCGTCTGGCTAAAGCTCTCCAGCCTGAAAGGATGACTGGCCCAAGAAAGGCAGAGATCCAGGCAGGTAACTATCCAGGTGGACAGAGACTATACAAGCAGTAGATTCTGGCAAAGGCAGACAGGAGACTGACAACACTAAAGAATCAGGCAGCAGGGCTGACCAGACAGGCATCAAGAGCCCTGAGAGTTACAGGATGGGAAGGGGCCATGCCAGACAGCTGGCATGAGTGAGGGCCCAACTTGTCCAGGAACCCTCAAAATGCCTCCTCTTCTTCCAGGGAGGCCTCCTCAGATGGCAGAAGCAGGGGCAAGTTTCAGGATGGAAAGCAATACTGGAATGGGACCATGTAAGGGGAAGGTGGCTATCACCCTGGATTTCATGAGAGGCAGCCTGGAGTGATACAAAGACAGTGGAATTAGGCTGAGATAGCCGGGGTAGCGGCAGGCTGCGTGGAAGTACATGCACCCCTCCGCAGTCCTTCTGTAGCTTCTTCAGATCTTAGTAAGGGCAGAGCAAAATGTGGGCTGGTTGGACCTGTCCTCTTCTGCTCCTCCTTTAGAGTAAGCAGATACAGCACAATTAGACCAGCCCTGATGCTAAATTGCCTCCATAACAAAAAAAGAAATAAAGCAGAAAAATAAACAAATAAATAGAGTGAAACTCAACTAAAAGCCACAGCAGAGACAGAGTCCTCAGGCGGCTAGGATATCCCTCTCAGACTTCCCCCATCTGTTCTGCTCTCTGGGGCCTCCCAGCTGAGCCCTGCTTTCAGGGGAGGGCCCCTGTCACCCTCACAATCTGTCATCTTTGATACCACTTGGATCTTGCTGCCTGCAGAGCTGCCAGGGGCCATGAGGATACCACGCCTGTCTGTGGGCAGTGCGCCAGGAGGCCCGTGGCTAACATCGGCACCTGGGCTGGGTGGGAGGAAGGGTAGGAAGTGGGGAGAACAGGGGTCTGGGTCATGGAGATCCCGGCTGAATCTCAATTTCTCCATGCATCCCTCCACACTCGGCTGCCAAGCTCTCCCACTTCCTGCCATCTGTGATGGGTGTCTCTGGGGAGACCCTCTCATTTCTAGCTTGCTCATCACTTTGTCTGGACGCTGGGAACAGGCTGGTCTCTGATCTCCCTTGGGTTGAACTGTGCTCCTCTCTGTGCTGCTGAGGGCTGAGCTCTGCCTGTGCTCTATGCTGCACCCCTCTCTCAGGCAGCTGGCCATCTCTGTCTGAAGACCTGGGCTCTCGGCAAAGAAGGTAGGGACAGTAATAGAAAATAGGATTTGGTGACCACAGACTACTGCTCCACAGACTGAGGTGCCTTCAGCCCTGCCCCAGAGTGAGCAGTGGTGAACCCTGGCTGTGGGGTTGCAGCAACTCAGGTCTGAGTCCTTGTTCTCTCATGTGCAGCGTCTCCATCTGCAACGTAGGCAATTTGGCCAGAGGATTTCCTATGCCACCCAACACCCACTGCATCCATGATGATCCTGCAGATCCACCCCTTGCAGTTTTTGAGCTTTCTCTACTCTTTAAACCCTGCTGCGACTGTGAGCTGGCAGTAGTCACTGGCAGGGGTGCTGCAAGGGCAAAGAATACTGATTTGGGCACTTAGACGGTCCCTTGGGTATGATTCTAAGACCCTGGTCTCATTAGTATCAGATCCTGACCAGCCGGGTGAGCCAGGCAGCTGGGGGACGAGGAGGCTGGTCATTTCCAATTTGATTTAAACCCTTTGTTCCCCAGATCTCCTTGGCAAGGACAAAAGCAAACACCAGGCAGTCTCCCTAGCCATTCATCCACCAGTACATTCACTTGTTTAACCTTTATGAGGCAGTACAACATCATAAGGGGTCACTGGAATTAGTTCAATCTGGTTTCTAAATCCGGGTCTGTCACTAATTAGCTAGGTAATGCTGGGCATGCGACCCAGCCTCTTCTGGTCTCCCTCGCATTATCTCTAATATGAGGAGATAATGGTGGTACCTACTCCACGCACTATGCATTGGAGGCTTGTGGCACTAATTAAGTACTCAAAAGGTAGTTTTGTCATTATTATCATTAAACTGCTTATGATTCGATGGGGAGAAAGACAATCAACAGATACCCACTCAACACTCAGAGGGTACAGGTATTCCCCCAAAAGTCAAGCTTTTTATGTTTGAAGGCCAAGAAAATCTCTTCAGTAGGAGCTGAGGTTTAGTTTGGTGGCACACATCTCTCTCTTGGCGGGGCGGGAGTGAAAATGGCTCATGCAAGTCCAGAATAGATTTTCAAATACAGTGATATCTCAGTAGTTGAACTGTTTTCCAAATTTACATGCAAACCCCAAAAAGTTCAAGAACTGAACATATTTTTCTCATAAAGAAATAATGGAAAACCAAATACTTGGTTCTGAGGCCCCAAAAATCACACTTATACATTCATTTTTCCAAGATTTTAAACAAATTTTGCAATGAATTCTTTAACTCTATTGTGATTCTCACAGTTTTCCTCTTAGATTTATTGCTGGTATCACTAACTTTCTTTGGAGCCACAGTTACAATATTTTATGCAAATAAAGCACAAAAAAAGTGCACAATGACAAATATTTTAATGCACTAACACAAGCACTGTATGTTGTCTGCGTGACAGCAGCGCTTAGACGGAAGTGTCACCCCATAGTGTCTGTGGTGAGATGTGACTCTTTCAGCCTGTACATGTTTTTTCAAGTCCGATTTTCAGTTTGACTATGAGCAAAATTATCAAAATCAAGAATATTTTTGAACTTTGTTGTTTGGGTAGTGGAAAGTTTGACCTTGGAGCCATCAGACAACTGAGGTATCACTATAATTAGACATTAAAAAAAATCTGTAAAGGGATTGCCCCAGCTCAGGTGTGGAGGCAGCCATTTTGGAATATTGGCTCAATGGTGGGCTTTCAGGACAAAGAAGGTACTGCCCTCACAGACCAACATGTCCAAGGCCCCGTCAGTTTCTCCCTCCCCACACATCCTCGTTTCTGACCTCCTCCTCCCCAAAAGAGTGGGGCACAGGAACTTCTAATTTGCCTGTTGCTAGTAGCTCCCAGCCTGTCCCTGCCACCACCCATACTGGCAGCGCTGGCCTGTCTGTCCCTTCAGGATGCTGTGGAGACTGCTGACTGAGGATGTTGATTTACTGTTTTCCATTAGCCAGACCTCTGACAGGTTCCAAGGGCCTCAGCCTGACACAAGCCCATGAGCCAGCTGGGAAAGGTCAGGTCCCAGGAGCACGGCCAGCAGAGGTTTCTGAGATGGGACTGACACACGGGCCCTGCTGATGGGCCATTAGATGGCACATGACCTTATTTCTTTTGTCTTAATTTGACAGCCTGAAAATTTGCCTTTGGTTTAAACACATTTAGATGGTCCTATCTTCCCTCTATTGTCTTCAAAAGCCATAAATGATGTCCCTAAAGGTGCCTACCTGCTGGCTGACAGAGAGGGCTTATGAACATAGCTCTGGACTCTCAACACCCATCCCTGCTTGGTTGACCATGCAGTTGGCATAGGAGGGCACTGGAGCCAGAGGTGGGAGGCCCAGGCACGAGGACTGATTCTACCAGTGCTTGCCAGGATGACCCTGAGTACATCATTTAATTACTTTGGGCCTCAGTTTGCTTATCTAAAATGGAGAACACCTGTTGCCCCAAATGTGTTTCATGATAATCATGTGGGTAATTAATTCCTTGAGGTCCTCTTATGAAGAGACAAATTGTGAAAGGGACTCGGAAAGAGAATTAGAGCATTTTGGACATAAATGACTTCAGGTGTTGCTCTCATCTGTCCCCTTGAGCAAAAATATACCCAACTTGCCTAAGCATAAACATTGTGGCGGGGCTGGGGATATAGCTCAGTGGAATAAGCGCTTGCCTAGCAAGCGCAGGGTCCTGAGTTCGATCCCCAGTACTGCAAAAAAAAGAAAAAAAAACATTGTGGCTTATAAGCTTGAGTATGGCCCTGTCCCAAGTCCTTGCCTTGGGCACAGCGCGTAGCTCCTTCCAAGGCCTGACTGATACTGTGACCAAGGGAGGATGCGGCTAAATTGTAGGCATCATGCCTAGGGATTAGGAGCAGCCAGGCTCCTGCACACTGCTCAGAGCAAAGCTGGTAGGGTGAGTTCCGGGTGGGATGGTGTCCCTCCCACACTTTCCTCCAGTATGAGGAAAGAATAACCCTGGTTCCACAGATGCAAAGCAAGACTTTCTCTTCCCTCCGAGATCCCAGTGAGGCTTTGGGGGTAGGGTGGGGAGAAACTGCATGCCACAGATCCTCTCCAGTGTCTGTGAGCTTCTCTGCCCAAGGTAGCTGCATGAACATAGCTATAACCTCTCTGTTTTTAGAGCTGATCCAGAGTCACCCTCACTCTGTAATAATAAAAATAATGGCACATTACAGTTAATTTTGTAGGAAACAGAACAGATCTTATTACTGCCCTTTACGTAGGGGCAAACTAGACATTGAATTGTTATGGGATCTGCCAAAGGTCACAGAGCTGGCAGAGCCTGGGTCTTCTGATGCAAGAGCCAGCAGCTAATCTTCAACTACACAACAGCTCCAACTGGCACATCCCAGAACCTAAGGAGGGAGTAGGATCCATGCAGCTAACGTGGTGGTCTGGGAGCCTGGGTAAAAGGAGAGTACAAGAATTCTGGGGAGTCAGAAATGTGTCCAAAGAGCTGCTGAGAGAGCCAAGGGTGTCTTCCACTACCAGAAGTAAATCTTAGCTCTCCTTGTCCTCTTAGTCATCTACCCAAAGAGTTTGGGAGATAAACAAGAGCTCCAAAGGCAGAACCTGCATGGGAGACTGTCTACTGGGACCCACTGCTGTCTTTCAGGGCTGAGGCACAGCCACGTGGAAGCTCCCAGAACTACAACCCATACCCCAACTTAGCTAGGGGGAGTCACAGCAGCCCTGCTCCCAGGAGATGAGCTCCTCAGCAAAATGGGGTCCATGCCTAGTGCCTTTGTTCCTGCTCTCCCACAAAGCCGCAACTCTTACTGCTAATCACTAATGCCCCTGTCAGAGAAGTTCGCAGAAGTTCAGATTTATGATCTCAGTTCCAAGCAGTGAGGAAATATGTAAATTAGAGAAAAAATGGTATAGCTCAGTTCATTATCTTTATTTTGTGAGCAAGTGTACAGAGCCTCCTTCCTGGGAGGTGCAGCTGTCCATCAGAATCAGATTCCTGCCTCCAATGCCAGGCACTGAGCCTGCTGAACCTCATGGGCAGATCTCCATGAGGCCATGTTTGCAGGGCACTATGCAGGATGGGAGGAGCACAACTTTAATGTATGCTAATGTGTTCTCCTTCCCAAGAAGCTCCTCCCAGGTTCCCTAGGTATTCCCTGATGGGGACAACTTTTCCATCACATGCACAGTCACACCCTTCTACAGAAATCCATGGCAACACCTCCAGAGCTATCCTAAATACTACATTGATTTGGACTGGTGATATGAGAGGCATGACTGTCCATGCAGGGGACTATCCCATACTGTGGCATCTCTGTTGCAGCTATGCAGGCTCCCACCCTCCCAGGGACCCTTGGCACCAACACCTGGGCTCTGCATGTAGGTGGGTGTTTGCCAGAATGTTGTACCACTGCTAATTTTCTGTCACTTGTCATCTCAAAGAAGTCCATAATAACCCACTTCTAAACTGCAGCTACTCTGTTTAATATTAGCACAAGGAAAGTCCTGGTGCCCAGTAAATGTGACAGGTTTTCTCCTCAGTAGAGTTAAGAAGGAAGCTGCAGAGTCGCTATGTAGGCCTCTGGCCAACCGTGAACTTCCCCACAAGAAGCTTTGAGTTAAAGAGCCTAGGACTATGGTTACAACAGTGATGACTATAAGTTATGAAACCCCAAATGTGAGATGCTCCAATACCCCAAAAGTTTCAAGCTCTGCCAACATGACAACTGAAGTGGAACTTCTGTACTTGCCTTATCACAGTTGACCTGCAGGCACACTAAAAATACTGTTTAAATTTTTATTTAAAATTATGAATACACAAAGCTCAAAATGTAAATGAATTTCATGCTTAAATGAAATTTAAGCTTGGGTCATCCCCACACACACACATACACAAATGTTTCAACAATAATAAGACAATAATGATAATAATTATAAAATTCCCTCATCTCATCATTTCAGGCAAGGGATATTTAACCAGAGTTTCTGGTGCTGGCATGAATGGAGGGCTGTCCTCTCCCATCACAGGTCAAGTGGCCGCTCTGTAGAGCAAAACAAGACACAGGGTCAGAAGTCAAGACTTATAGTCCCGGTGCAGCCACTTACTCGATGTCTGGCCTCAGGCAAGTCCTCTGACCTGCTGAGCTTCAGTAAGAGGGGATTAGAATAGTACATGGTTCCCGGGATGGTTGGGAGGATCAGATGAGATCAGGGGACACACAGTGCGAGGCAAAGGGGTGTGGGGTCTCTGCAATCCTGTATGCCATATCAGATTTTGTATTTCCGCAATCAACTGCCAGTCTTCATTCTTAACTTGGAACCCGACGCCTCTGCAAACCTAGCCCAGAACACGGCCGTTGCCCTACCATCCTGCAGAAGGTCACCAGTTCCTCGCAGTCTAACGTCCTCTTATCTCACCTCTTGTGCCCACTTTTCCCAATCCATTCAGCATGCTGGTGCACCTGCAGACTGGCACAAGCCACATCTTGTTTATTCCCTGTGTCTTTGCTTCTACCTCTTCCCTAAACATCTGTTTGCTCCCCATCCCTCTAGCCCCCTCCAACTCTGGAGTTGTTGCTTTATCTCCAGTGAGTTTAATGCTTCCCTGATAAGACCGGTTAATCCTCTGCTGCTCCTCTTTCGCAGATGGAAGAGATTACAGGCAAAAGGGTTAGCATCTATCCTTCAAGGGTACTAAGGACATGTAGCAGGGAACTGGATCCTGGTTTCCCACCTGATGCTCTAGACAGGGTCACCAGTATTTCTGGTTAGGTGCAGCATTGGCTTTTTCCAACTCATGAGCCTCCTGACAAGCCTATAATGAAAATGGGAGCATAGATATTGGTCAAGTGGCCTGCAGACTCACCAGGTTCCCTGCAGAACTGGGCTGATCTGGTCCTTAAAAGCAAAATGCTCCAAGGAGGCAGCTCTGTGACCAGCAGTAGCATGTACCTGGTAACAAGAATGTAAGACTAGCTCAGCAGGAAATGACTCTGTCAGGCAAAGTCTAGGATTCCCAGAGTCCATGATGCACATGGAATGGTGCTACAAGGCTTGGACATCATGTTTCGAAGTGGCATCACTGAATGCCACTTTATGGCAGGTGGGATACGATCATGAAGCTTTGGTGTCTTCTGCGCGTCAGTCCTGGAATACAGAACCCCAAAAAGAAATGGAGGAAGTACACGCTGAGAAGCAGACCACCAGAATAGGAAGTTCAGAACAAAATGAGGAGGACTGAAGATAAGAGGAAGCTGTAAACTGCATAGAATATTACTGGAAAGGTGAGTGTCTTTCAAGTGTCCACTGGATTCAGCAATAGGGAAATCACAAGCTTCAGCATGAGCTATTTCCACATGGACAGGAACCAGCATGGACTGAAGTGAACAGGCCATAGAGGTGGTGGGTAGAGCCAAATTCTCAATAACCCTGGCTCTAGAGTAGTAGAGATAGGTCCAAGCTGTCTCCTGAAGCAGAGGAGTGAGTGGTGACCTAAAATTTCTCCCAATGGGCAGGTGAAATGACTTGCATACCACCCGCCCTTGGCTGACCACAGAGAACTCCCTTACAGTGCTAGAAGATGATGCACAGAGAAGGACCTTTAGCTACTGCCAGCTTTCCCTGACCTCAGCTTCATCTCATTCATCTCTGTGCACAAGCGTGCCATTCCCTGCTCGAACCTCATTCAGGAAACCTCCTGGGGGCTGTGCTCCAGCATTGAAAACTTTCCATCATAAAAGTCTTGTGCCTCTGTTGGAAAGCTCTTGTACACCCAAAAGGCAGAAAGGAAACACAGAGAGCCTCCAAACGTAATCTTCTCTTTCCTGGATTGGTGCCCTCAGTCCTCAACTTACTTTTCAGATTCCATTTATTGCTCTCCTTGAGCACTCCACCACAGCCAAGATAGGCCTCAAAACACCTTCTATTTTCCCACCTCCAGTCACTTGCTGTCTTTCTCCTTGGGGATTCATTCCCCCTCCTTGCCTTGTTGGATGGATGTTCTTGATCCCTCAGAGTCTAGGTGAGTCTTTATACCTCAAGAAAAGTCTCTCTGGGCCCCCTCCTCTCTGAGGCATTTCCCATAAACTGCCAGGGACCACTGGTTCTTCCTGCATGTGAGGGAACAGGGACGCTCTCTCTGTACATGTTCCACTACTTTCTTTGTGGCCTATACATCAGATATGCTTGGTAAATATTTGTTTGTTGGTGAGATGATTGAGAAAAAGCCATTGGCCTTGTCTTCCCATAGGATGAAGACTTATAATAGTTGGTTCAAGGCTGCATTAGAAGGATCCCCCAGGCCCAAACAAAAATAAATAGGCGCTGTAAGTGTTTACCAGCCTGGCTTCTATGACGTCACTTGAGGAAGTGCCATGTCACTTGAGCGCAATCTCAAATTGAGCTCTTAGAGCCATCAACTATATCAAATGCTCAAAAGAGAAGCCTATTCCTTCTTTGAAATATTTAATACTTAAAGAACAAAGCATATGTTTTCTTTTAACCCTGTAAACAGAATATTATTTATTGTCATTTTAAGCTGCAAATATTCTGTGGCACAGTGCTTTTGAAAATACTAGGAAAGCATCTTTCTGACCCAAACTTCTTTACCACCTCATGCTTCATGTGACACCAAAGGGGATATTCAGCCTGCAGTGTTTTCTGCATTCAAGGTAAAGCGGACACAATAAGCAATGGGCTACAGCAACTTTGATGCAATATGAGTTCACATTAAAAAGTAGACATTGGCAAAGTTTTCAGGGCATAAACATTTTGTGGAAATTGGTTCAATAAAATCTGGCCTCTAAAGTGGCCTTAAACACACAGCAATTATTGCAACCAGGTAGATTCTGGATACAGATCTATAATGATACATTTTATGATTTCTTGGAGACTGTTTTTGTTCCCCTTGCACCACCCACATGAAAATCAGGAATCTTAAAATATCAAAAGTAGTAGTAAAAAAAAAAACAACAAAGTAAACAATAAAGAAGAACGTCTTTCCAAATTCCAAATACAAGAACTCAGTGGGGGAAGGGTCAAGGAATAAGTTGTTACTAATTCATGCCCACAAAAATTGATTCCAACTTGGACACAACCTTCTCTACACTCAAGGAAGTTCCACCACCACATGCATTTATAAAGACAGAATAAACATGACATGTCTAATGGAAAGGATTACTTTTCTATATATTTGTTTTTGATTTACTGACTTATAAGAGATTTGAAACCACAGAGAGCCCCTGTGCATTCTTGAGAAAAGTGAGGCTGTTTCTGTTCAGTCCCATTTGGCCTCCTCTCCCAGGGGCTTCAGGCTATCACAGAAAGAAGTTACTGTCCCCCAGTTTAGTTACCCACTGCCACTTGGGGGGCAGTGTCCCTTGGTCTGTGGCTTTTCCTGACTTGGCTGGAAAAAACAGGTTTTGAAAAATAAAAACAAAAACAGGTTTAAGACACATGTGTTGAGCTCTAATCATCCTTTTGAGGGTATATTGTTTTAAATGGCATGATTCACTCAGAATAGTATGCCCCCCCTTCTCACATCTAACTGTCTTCCAAAAAGAAGCACACAGTGTGCGGAGATTCTGCGAACAGGAAACTCATGTTTTTCACTAGCAATGGGCTTTCTCCAGCACTGTTTTTATGCTCAAAGAGAAAAGTACAAATTCTAGGAGGGAAAAGGAAACAAAACGAGCTGTCAAAATTCCTTTTAGCGCCTATGACTTGTGTTAACTTACATGCTCCCAGAGTGCAATAAAAAGCGTGCGAATTGCTGCTGAAAAGATGGTTTGACCTTTTAAAATGAGAACTCCCCCACCCCACATCTGTATTAAACAAGTAAACCTGGGCGCTCTAGAGTTTTAGATTAAGAGATGAAATGAGGTTGACTCTCCAGAAAAGGGTTTCCTTACAGACTGCAGGCTAATTAGCGTTTTCTAGACCTACATTGTAACAGCAGGTAGAATGCAGGCCCCAACCCTTTCAAGCGTTGTAGTTACTAACTGCTCAGTCTAGTTCTGAAAGGTGGTGGCAGGGGAGTTACGAAAATTTAGTTTTAAAATAAAAGTCTTAGGCACGACCGCCCACAGCCTGCGCTTCCAGGGCAGGCTGTCGGCCCCTGGTGGCCGGAGAGCCACGGCCATGCTGGATCTCCACCGCGGTAGCCAAAACCCGAGCGCACCAAGCGGCGCTGCTGAAAGAAGTTGGAGAGCTCCCAGCGTGACAGGAATTTGCGGTGGGCGCCAGGGAATTCCTTGCCGCGCAGCAATTAGGAAAAGTTTTGAAAAGTAAAGACCCTGGACAGGTAACGGACTCATCCTTTTCCGGAATAAGAACCACCCCCGGCTGCGCTGGACGGCTGCGCACACAAGGCCATCCGCCCTGCTTGGCTGGGGCACGTGGTGGCTTCTAGCTTCCCACCACCCCAGTGCGCGTCTTAAGAGCATGGAGCTAGACAGACGGCTCCGTTGGGCTACCGGGTCCAGACGGAGATGCCTCCGGGCTCCCCGGCTTAGGGGACAAAGTCGCAACCATCAACTCCTCCGAAGCCTCGGACCTTCTCTTCCAAGCCGGCCCGGGCTTCTCCAAAGGGCGCGCGGCACGGCCCATGCGCCCCCGGCGCTCCACGACACTCCTCTCTACGCTTTCCCCCAAACTCTTCTCCAGGGGCCCCGCAAACACACGGAACCCCAAAACTCCCAAGGCACTCGCCAGGCACCCCCACCCCTGCCTCTCCAACCCTCCTTGTCACGTTCTTCCCATCCCGCAAGGCTCTCCTCACGCTTCTGGGGAGTCAGAAGCAAACCACGAGAAAAATGCCTTGGTGAGGAGCCTCCCTACACCCGCCCGGCCCCTGAAACAAAAGCGCAGGGAGGAGGGAGGTGGGTGGGGAGGCGGAAGGAAGGTTTAGAAAGAGAGGATGGGGACCGCGGCGAGGAGGCGCTGGGAGGGGTCGGGTGCAGAGCGGAGACGGGGCCAGGACCCCGCTCCTGTCGCTTACATGCCCAGGTCGCTGTAGGTGTTGAAGAACTCCATCTGGTTGCACGCCTGGATCCAGCCCACGACCCAGGTCTCGTGGCGGGGGATGGGGGGCATGACCACGCGGGCCGAGGCTTTGAAGTAGGGGGTCTTGTAGCGCAGGACGATGGGCGAGGTCTCCTCGATGCGCGTGGGGCACTGGTCGATGGTGGCGCACACATCGTACACCACGATGTTCTCGCGCCGGATCCGCGCCTTGCAGGTGATGCTTTGGATACAGCCCATCCTGCCGCCCGGCGCCGGCGCGGCGCGGCGTGGGGCAGCGCGGGGATCCGCGCGGGCAGCCGGGGGCGCCCGTCACGCCGGCATGGCGACGCGCGCCGCTCGCTCCCGGGGCTCAGCTCGCGCCTCGGAGCCGCGAGCCGCCGCCGCCGGGCATCCTCGGGGGAAGCCCCCTCCTCCCGCCGCCCACGCCGCGCGGGGTACCGGCCGCCCCGCCGTCCGCCCCCGCGCGCCCCCGCGCTCCGGCAGGGCGCGCTGAGCGTGCGCTCCTAGCAGGCAGCGGGCGCCCTCGCCGGCTCCAGCGCCGGGGCGGAGGGCAGGGAGGGGAGCAGCGCTGCGAGCACGGGTGCCCACCCCGGGCCGGAGCCCCCCGCCCCTCGCCGGAGAGGAGGAGGCGGCGGCATGGAGCCGGGGGAGGGCGGCGGCGGCGCCCGCTCTGTCTGCCTCCGCCGCCGCCCGCCGCCGCTGCATGAACCTCTGCACCGCGGCTGCCCCCCGCGAGCGGCGCACCCAGCGGCGGGCGAGCGGGCGCGGCGGAGAACGAGCTCCCGCCGGCCCCGCCCCTCAGCCGGACCTCGCGGACTGTCTTCGGCGGGGCGGCCCCGGCCTGGAGGGCGCTGGGGGGCGCTCGGGGGCGGTGGCCCCGGGCGGAGGGCCCCGCGGGTTGGGGCGGCCCGGGATGCGCGCCGCGGAAGACAAGGGCTAAACGCCATGAGTTTTGTCCCTTTCCGGCTGCCGTCCGGGTGGGGGTGCGGTGTGTAAGGGTGGGGGAGTTTAAAGGGCCTTTAGCTGCGGGGTGCGGCCGACACGTGGGGACGAGGCGGGGCCTCAGGAGGTGGCGCCGGGGGCTGGGGGTGTGAGTGGGGTGGGGGCCACGCCCTTGGCATTGGGTCGGTGGGGCGGACCGGGCGCGGCGCTGTGCAGAGTGGGTGGGAACTCAACAGTCTAGAGGGGATGTCGGGGTCCCCAGTAGTTAATTCTGAATGCAGCTTGTTAGGCTAGAGTTGGACTTAAGCTCCCGCAGCCCTGCCGCGGGGAAGGCTGGAGTGCGGGCAACAGCAGTAGCAAGGTGCGATGGATTTACCTCTTCCCTGACTGGCTGTGATCTGGAAGCTTTCCTTTCTAACACTGGATGGTCAGAGTGTCTGAAAAATCCCTTAGTCCCTCAACGCGACAGCCTCCAAAACGCGAGAGTTTTGTTTGAGGCACGACGTAAGCCTTTTCTCATGGCCTGTCCTTATCCAAATCTTTTGCTCTTTAGACTCACACTCTTTCGACAAAACATGTACTGTTAAAAAAATTAATTTTTAAAAAAATTAAACAACAGCTCGAAAGCCCTGCATGTTGAATGTCTCTACGTTTGGAGACAGGTTGTGCCTCCTGCGATCATCTAGCTGGGTTTGAATGCTTAGCACCCTTCTTGAGTTTAACCAAAGCCTGCTAGGTACAAAGAGCTTGTGGACGGTTTTTGGAACCAGGTAGGATTAAACAGTAACTTTCAGTACTCCAAGTTGAGAATGCCGTTTGTCGTAATCCATTTACCTCTCAGGAAGCCTGGACTCTTAGGGATCCATCTCTTGCTTTGTTTCCCATAATGCGGCAAAGCGATGGCACATAGGGACGGCTCAACAGCTGTCTGTGAACGAATGAACAAACACAGGAACGATCAAAGAAAGCAACTTGGCTACAGTTGCCCCATAAAAGTGCCACCAAAATACTGGATGTTCATTGTGTACAATGTGACCGCTGTCATGTGTCTGTTAATTGCTGTCTAACGTGCCAAATAGGATGCACACTTAGCGGATGCTCTTGTTGAGCAGCTTCTTACATTTATAAGGCCAATAGCTTCTCTCTAAGTGCTTCTTCCATGATCATTGAACATTTTGTGGACCTGGGCTTCAGTGTGAAATACTCTAACAGGGTGCAGGAGGCTGCTCGACTTAGTCTTTAGCCAGGACAGATGTGATGAGTAATTTAAAAATTGGTTGAGCTCTTAAAGCACTTTTCGTCCTTGTTTTAACTTTGCTGGCACCTTGGTTCACTTTATAGTTAACAAGAAAGCAAGTTTCCCCTTTGATGGCATGGTTCTCATTTTATCATGTAGCCATGGACTTCAACCACTGGTTCTTTCATTCCGCAAACATTTACTGACTGCCTGGCAGGAGCCAACCATTGTACTCGGTACTAAGGATTCAAAGCTCAACAAGAGCTCATGGATCACTGGAGAAGATAAATCTGCTAACAAGTTCTTACAGTCGACTGTGGCATGCGTATCCAGTGTGTGGAAGGCTAGACAAGAGAGCAACAGATTTACCTGTGGCTCCACTGAAGCAGTGACATTTGAGTTAGAGGACTGCCAAGAAGAAAAGCGTGGAAGGGCAGCATAGAATGAGAGTTGGCAAAGGCAAAATGCTTTGAGGTGTAAGTCAAAGCATTCCTGTAAGCATTTTATAGATCGTATTTGAGTCACTTATTAGGCAGCAGTTTTGTGCATAACTAAACATGGGTATCAGAATCACTCTGCAAGAGCTAGTTTTTGGCAAGCCCAAACCTTGATTTTCAACAGAAGCCAATGAAATCAACATTTGTGTTTAGAGAAAGCTCACTGTGTGCTAGAGAATAGAAAAGGTGCGATTTCAGAATCTTGAACAGATTTGTCCTTGAACTAGGGCAATGCTGTGGGGACTGGAGAGGCCTGGCTACATTTGAGAGTCATTTAAGAGGTAAATTTGATTTACTTGGTAACTAATTAGATGTCAGAGGAAGGTCTGAGCTGGTTCTGAGTTTTCCAGCTTTGGTGATCAAGTACATGTGGTCAGAAGGAGATAGAAATAGAAACAGATCGAGTGGGTGGGTAAAATGTTTAAATCTGAGATGTTTGGAAGGTTTCTGGGGGAGGGGTCAGAGTTTGAATTTCAGGGATTATTAGTTTCCAGGAAACAGACCAAAACAAAACCATTCATTTGGGGAATTAGATTATCTTTCTAATTTGAGTCACTTATTAGGCAGCAGTTTTGTGCATAACTATCTCCTTTATCTTCTGGTGGCACATGCTAAGTTTCGACAAACACGAAGGAAATGACAGCTTTCCCCAAATTATAGAAAAGTCATGTAAGGAACAATATACCTTATTTTTTCAAACTTAAAGTAAGACTTTTATTAATGTCCAGTAGAATGCCAATGAAATATAATTCATGACCCACAGACTTGGGCCCTTGACATTCTCAAAGGCTTCATGCATGACCTTGGTGAGTCTCCAAATTCATGAATGTCAGCATAGTATATAATCTCCATAAAATGCAATAAAGTGAAACTGGAAAAATGTAAGGAGTCCTTTTAGACTCTTAATGGTTCTATAAATATGGGCCCAAGATAATTTCTAAAGGTGTTTAAATAAATTTTGCCATTAAAATAAACTCCTTACTTCATTACCTTTTATCTTTACTGTAGTAATTCCATCTTTCCCTGACTCTGCAAAGAAAAAAAGTTAACTGCAGTGTGAGAAGAACTATGTGGATATCAACGAGAAGAGAAGAGCTAAGCTGGGCAGTGACACCAAATGCCAGCTCTTGGGTATGCTCCACTCACTGGCTGTGTGGCTCACAAATGCTCTCTGGCCTCTAAGCGGCCTGTTGAGACTGGTGTCTCAGCAAAAGACCTCATAACTGGGACTTTGCAGGTCGTTCACTGGCGACCATTATTATTCCCAAATATTCAGTTGGCAAATGCCAGTGCATTGCTGTGTTACAGCTCAGATGAAGTCCTCAGAAGTATAAGAGCTTCTCTGTGTAGCTCTTTTTCTTTCCATTTTCCCCCAAGGCCTCATGCATGCTGGGAAAGCCTGTATTGTGGAGTCATGCCCCCACCTCCTTTAAATTTCTGTCTCATCATTGTGAGTCTTCCCTGCCTGCAGTGGTATCATACACCTGCCCACGCCAGCACCTTGCACGCTGTTCTGCCATTGTTTGCTGATGCTGATATCCCCAGCAGGCCATTCCCTCCTCAGGTGAGTGTGCCATCATGCCCTTGTGCCCAGTCTAGTGCCTGGTCCTGGGGAACTGCTCCATAAACATTGGACTAACTAAAAGTATTCTCAGAAATCTGATAGAGATTTATTGCCCATGCCTCCCCTATAGGCTCTGTAAGTTATTTCATTACCTACAATAAATGAGCATTTATCCTCTCTTCTGTACTGTATCTCTTTGCCCTCTCACTCTTTTTTAAAGTATCCTTCCCCAATGTTAAGTGATGCCTTTTGTCTTTGACCACTACGTGTAATGTGAAGAACTATAAGATCTAGGCACCAAGAATTGGAAAAACTCCAGTGACAAGACTTTGACAACAATCATTCCATATGAATAACTTCATTGGAGTTTATCGCGGGTTGCAGCACAAGTGCTCCTTTGTACTTTGAGCTTTTGATGTTCTTGGGCATGACAGAGCTCCTTAGTTCCCCAAGCTGGGGCCCTACTGCAGACTGTCCAGGATACTGGCCCGGCGCCGCTGTCACAATCTGCTCCCTCAGCTACGGGTGACCCTGCGCTCTGTTCTTTCACACAGAGTGATCTCTGACTTTATTTTTCCCATTGATTGACTCATTACTCAATTTGTCAAGTGTGCTTTTTAGAAATGCTGTGTTACAAGGGCCTATTTTCTTGTTGAACTTGGCAAAGAATTTCAGAAACTGTAGAACAGACTATGAAAGCTTGAGGAACTGCCTGTGAAATTTAAAAACAAAGATGGCTTTTGATCTAAGTTAGATGACCTAAAGACAGGCAGGAGGTTAAGTGATTCTTCAACTTCCAAGAATGCAAAATAAAGGACATACTCCTTTTTGGGTGGGAATTGCACTGACCACCATGATTTCTTTCCCATGCTAAGAAGCTCAGTGTGGTGTGGACTCTGACTATTTTGCCGAAGTCACTTGGTCCAACGTGTGTGTGCTGCTTCACACGGTCAGTATTTATAGTCTTGTATTGTATTAGACTATGGAAACTATAAAAATAAATGCCCTGGCTCCTCAGATGTCAAGTTAAAGTTCCCCCATCTGGTACTTTCAAGGTCTTTTACTCTATCTTCATCCGCAATTCGTGCTCTTTTCTTCTTAAACCCTATGATCCTGTACATCCTGATTCTCCCCTTGCTTTTTCTCTCTCTTGCTTCCTCATCTCCTCAGGGGGCATTTCCTAAGGGCCTCTGCTAATATGCCCAAAGTGCCTCTGGGCATTTGCCCATGTCACTGATTTTTACCCGCTATTTACATGGGCGTCTTCTGAGTTTGTCCTGCCAGCCCAGCACTTCTCCTCAGCTGGAGGCCACTGCATCCACCTGTCTGCTAGATGTTTGCGTTTGAGAGTGCTGCCTTCCCCTTCATCTCTGAGCACATGGGGGCTCAGAGCTGGGAGAGATGAGCCTAAAAGGGGGTGTGGGACCACAGTCTACAGAGCCAGTGTCGAAGAGCGGTGGAGGAGATATAATGGAGAGCTAATGCAGCCGGCGTTCCCTCCGGACGCCTGCTTCTGGCTGGAGTGTCTCCTCAGGCCTAAAGTGAACTGTCCTGGCCTCTGCCTTCTTTGCTTTTGCATTTCTCTTCTAGCAGCTACATGAAGTCAGAGAACATCTGGATCGTGTTTTTTCCTTCTGTAGAAACCTTCAATGCTCTCTCGTTACCATCGAATTCATCACAAATCTGTTAAGTTGGTGTGTAGTGCTTCATGGCTGGACTCCAGTCAACCCACCTGTCTTGGTTACTTTTTTCTTGTTGCTGAGACAAAATACCCAACACCCAAAATGAAGGAAGGAAAGGTTTATTTAGCTTACAGTTTGTGGAGGTTTCAGTCCACACTTGGCTGGTTCTGAGGCAGAGTGGCACATGGCAGAGGGCAAACTGTTCAGGGCAGCAGAGCACAGCAAAAACAACCAGCAAAAGAGAGGAATGGCCCAAGCAGCCTCTTTCTCTCCCTTACCTTGTAAAGAGCCCACCCCCACCCAGGGGTCGACCACCTTTCTAGCCTTCTTTTCCTCTTGTCAACCCAATCTCAGTCCAAGCAGTAATGGGATTTCCCTTAGGAGGTCTCTTCTCTGTTTTGGTCAAACCATCTCATCTGACTGCACATTCAAATTTTACCCTGTCTCATGACAAGTACAATGACAGTGGGGTATGTACCATTTATTTCTGACATACATCTGTGAGGTAGTATCATTATTCTGTTTTACAGACAGAGGTGCAGAGGCAAAGAGTAAGAGACTTCCCTAAGGTCATGACTGTTAAGTGACAGGCCGAAAATCCTAGCTCTTTTTGATGACCCTCTGATTCCCATAGAGCATCTATGAGCATAGCACTTATAAAGGATCTTTTCCACCCCTCAGCTTGTGTGCAGAATATACAGTAGAACCTGAGTACCTGATACATCTGAATGAACAGAATAATGGATTTTATAATCAGTTTGTAGAAGGACCGGTGAAGAGCATCAAGGATAAATGTAAGATTTCTACACCAATCACTTGAAGAACAATTCCATTGTTCAAGTGAGTCTACAGGAGAAGCAGCCAGTTTGGTGGAATGGGCTACTGTGATCTTGATACTGTGAGGTATAAAGATGTTTATGGGGAAGCTCCTGATGGACACATCTTTTGAATTATTGTTTTTTAAATTATATCTTATTCTTTCCTCATTTCTTTTTCCTTCCTTTTGTGTCCTTTTCCTCCCTCTCCTTTACTTTCTTCCAGAAATATTATTGAGCCTTTTCTTAGTTCCTGGTATTAGGATAGTGCTTACAGATTCTAAAGCATATAAGATACTATATGTGGTTTTTATCTTGTTCACAACATATAGTTTAGTTATATGTGTCTCTTGTGAGTGTGTTGTCACTGCCTTGAATTTCTATATCATATTTGATTTGCTTTGTGTTGTAAGTTCTGTGCACAGTACCTGGCATTGTATGTGCTCCAGTGATAATGAATAAAAGGTGGCCTGGTGAGGCAGGAAGAAAAGAGCTGAAGTTACAATGCATATGCAAACTACCTGGGAGTCCTGCTCATTGCAGATTCTGATTCAGTACAGTCCATCAGTCCTCTGAGCCTCCCAACTAGTTTCTCCACACTGTTCTTTCTCCCTGCCCCTAAACTAATTTTTAAAATACAAAAAACAATGATAACCTTTAAAAAATTCCAATAAGATCATGTCACATATTCTGGAAAAGCATTTCAGTGACTTCTCCCTGCCCTGGGAGCCCATTCTTAGTCTGGCCAGGACCATGATGGTGCCAAGATGATTCATGCTCTGGCTTCTGGCTGCATTTCCTGTCTCAGGCACTATGTTCTGTCTTTTCTGTTACATCTGTACAGCTTCCTTTTTTCATGTCACCTACTGTCTTAGTCGCTGTTCTATTGTAGGGACAAAATACTTGACACTTGCAACTTAAGGAATGAGATGCTTGTTGGGTTCATGGGTTCAGAGACCTCAGTCCATGGCTTGCTGGCCCCAAAGCAGGAATGGCATAGTGGAAGCACTGAGAGGAGGAAATCCACTTGGTCTATGGCAGCCAGGAAAAGGGGAGAAGGGACGAGGAGAGGAGAGGACAGCAGAGGAGAGGGGCAACCAGGGACAAGAATATACCCTTCCAGGTCATGCCCCCAGAGATCCACTTCTTTCAACCTGGCCTTGGCTTTAAACTCATCGCTGATGGATATAGCACCCCAGTGATTCAATTACCTTCCCAAAACTCCAGCTCTGAAGACATGAGACTTTGGGAGGATATTTTAAATGTAAACCACAGCACCTGTCATGTAAATAATTAATCATTTCTCTGATGGATAGATTATAAACTCCATGGGTGTAGGAAGTATGTTTATCTTTGCTGTTTCCTCAACCCTCAGAACAACACCAAATACCTAAGGGTTATTAAAAAGTACTTGTTCAATAAGTGAATGAGTTTGTGACCTAGTCCTTCTAGTGAAGCTGCCCTACCCACACCTTCGCCTTATGTTGGCACTAGAATCCTGAACCCACTTTGGTGTCTGGACACTGCTACCTGCCCTCAGACTTGCCTCTTACTGACTACCTTCTTGCTACTGCTGGATTTATTCCTGTTTTGCCCTGTGCTGGGACACAACTACCATTCTATCTTGAAGGCTATGGTGCCAAGGCCAGGCTTTCTTGACACGGTGTTATACCTACTTTGAGATCTCCATGTGTATTAGTCAGGGTTCTCTAGAGGGGCAGATTGAATATAAAGTATATTTATGATTACACATGGAATTTGTGAAGTAGGCTTACAGGTTCAGAATCAGAGGAGTCCCAGTGGCTGTCTGCCAGATCAGAGACAGAAGAATGCAAAATGCCCATCTTCAACCTGGATAGACAGAGGGTGACATTGCAGTTGAAAGTTGAATTCCTTGAAGCTCACTGCAGAGTCACTGGCGCAAGTCTTTGTTGGAAAGCCAAAGAGTCTGCATTGAAAGGCTGAAGAATCTCTGCTGGAAGAACTGGAGACTGATATTTAATGGCATTGGCGAAGACTGGAGCTCTAAGCAAAGAGAAGTCTTCCTTTCTATTTTGTCCAGCCTACAAACCTATTGGTTGGTGCCCCCCACATCTGGGTCGGGTCTTCCTCACTCAGTTTGCTGGCCTACATATCAATCATTCACAGACATTCCCAGAGTTTTTCTCATCTGCTAGGTGGTTCTCACTCAAGTCAGGCTGATAAATCACAATTAATGATCCCACCATATTAGTTTCATGTCCCATCCTCCTGCACTGTTCCACCCACATTTGTGGGGACAAATGTCAGGAAATATGACAGGAAGATTTAATATACTAATGACAATATCATTAGGGATTAATTGTTTGGGGAATTCTACTTGTTCTGTGTTTATTTAAAATTCAACACAAGCCTCGGTCTAGGCTAAATAAACATGGTGAGTGCAGAAATCTTTGTGAGCATTTACCATTGGAATGAGTAGTTATTTTTGTTATTACTGGAAATAATATTGATTTATGAACAGAAAACAAACTGAAATCATATTCTAATAGAGGAGATGAACAGTATAGGAAGAAAATAATAAAAAAGTAAAGGAGAGAACCTAAGAATCTCTTTAAATTGAGTATTGTGTTTACTTAAATAGAAACTAATTTTGTTTCTGTCGCCCAATAAGTATCACACACAGTGGAGGCAAAATATTAGTATTTACACTTCCTGAAGCAGTTGGAAATACCACCCACCATGCTCTACCAGTGTGAGACAATCATCGAACAGGCCACATGTCATAACTTGATTTCACAAATGCTCCATGGAGCTAGATGGAGGAAGCCTTGCTGTCTCCCCAAAATATTCAAATCACAATTGATTTTATCTTAAAATAGGCTCATATCTTGGCAGTGGGAGCTTTATTGGAAAGTTGTGCCTCTGAAGCTTTGTGCCCTCTCCAAGGCTAACAAAAGATTGTTAGTAATATTAACACCTCTGGCCTTCGGCAGATTGTAGGGATCCTTTGAGCCTCAGTTTCCCTGTTTGTAGTTGTAACTAAAAAAGATTATCTTCATGACTGTCTCCAGATCATCTCCTGTTTTTGTCTTAGGCAACACTTTGATAGCTACCTGGAACAGAAGATGAACATTCAGTGACAAGGAGTTCAAGACCTGGTAAAAAGATACTTGTTGGCTCCCCTATAGAAATGAATACTGATTTGGAGAATGGGGAAAGAACACAGCAAAGAGAAGACAAAGGAAAGAGTAGAGAGTAGTTGACCTATTGCGTTAGTTAGCGCTCTGTTACTATAACAAATAGCTGAGATAATTAACTTACAAATAGAAAAGGTTTATTTTGCCTCACAGTCTTGGAGATTTCAGTCCACACTGAAATGGTCCTATTGCTCTTGCACATTATAGCAGGAATGTATGGTGGATCAAAACTATGCACCTCATGGCCTGGGTGCAAAAGAGAGAAAGACAGAGATCATAATCCAATAGGCCACTCCAAGGGCATTTCCCCCATCAAAGAATCTTCCTTAGACCCCTCATCCCTTTTCTGTGAGTTTCTTTGCTTGTTTTGAGATAGGGTCTTACTATGTAGTCCAAGCTGGCTTTAAACTCTTGATTCTCCTGCCTCAGCCTTGTGAATTCTGGGATTACAGGTGTGTGCCACCATGCCGTGTAAGAGATCCACCTCTCACAGCTTCCACCTCCCAGTAGCACCAAATGAGGGACCAAGCTTCTAACACATGAGTCTTTGGAGTAATAGTCAGATCAAATCATAATTCCTATCAAAATGGACAGGAGATCATACAGAGATGATCCTATGGTCAATTTTAAAGGATTTATATTATTCTTTCATGTAAAATCCCTACTTTCTTGTGTCTCCAAACTTTAAACGCAGTCTTCTTTATATACAAAGCCCCCCCACCATGTGTGTGTGTGTGTGTGTGTGTGTGTGTGTGCGCAGATTAAAGAACAAAACTGAGTTCCGTGTCTGGGTCCATTCTAGGGCAAAGATGTAGGAATAATTACGACTCATAAGGGAGAGCAGTGATATGAAATCAGAATTAAGGGAGCTATGGAACATAAATCCCTGGAATTAGAGACTTTGGAAAGAAGGATGGGTTTTCTGAGGGCATGGAATGGGCATTTGAATCAAACCAATTCTCTCTAAAGGAGAAAGAAGTCCACCCTGGTCAGTACAAACTGGGGTAAACAAACACAAGAGCATGAATCTTTATGAGCACTTCCGATTGGAATAGGTAATTATTCATATTACTGCTAGAAATGGCCTTGACCTGATTACCTCATATGGTTGTCCTAAGAGGCATAATGCATGTAAAAAGTTTTATTAATGCCAGATATTGTTGTTCCTATTTTAAAGGGAGTAAAACGCTGTCTGCCTGTGTCCCCAAACTTTGGGACTTAATTCCAGATCAAGGAGCCATTGCACGAAGTTGATTTTTCTTCTCAGTTGTTGTAGGTCAAGGACCATCCAGTAGTTCAGCATCTTTCTGAACATACTGTGGTGATAGTGGAAATAAATGCAAAGCTAAGAAATTTGGCAGAGATCTGAAGAGAATGAGTAATTTTCAGCTTGAAAAGGAGGAAATGAAAATATAATATCAAACAAATGAAAAAAATAATCAATGGAAGGAAATATGGCTCCTTTTCTAGATGATAGAAAGTGAGGGGACCTGGACATGGGGAACCCGAAGGCAGTTCTCAGGGTAAGGAGTAGAGACAGAAGTAAACAAGATCCTCTCTGTCCACGTTTTATAGAAAGGGGGGAGTATTGAGCAGAAGTTTAAAGTGAAGATAACTGAACAGAAATAATGAAGCCAAAGGACAGACTGGGGAAATTAGTGTGATAAGATATATGTGAAATAAAACATGGGACCAATTTGAGGCCCAGTAGACTGTACTGAAGACCTGCAATATCCTCTAGTTGGAAGAAACCATCCTGGTGGAACTAATGGGGTAGGTCTTGGAAATTAGATGGCTACTCAAATGTGGATTGGGAAGGGCTCACTGGGGTGTTGGGCTGTCTGATTATACCTATCAAGTTTTTGTTCAAGTACACTCTCTTTTCCATTTTACTAGCATTTAGGGAGAAAAGTAAAGAAGATGGAGTGCTTGGCTGGAAATAATAGCAGTGGCCAGAAGGTCTAAGGGTCAGCAACAAACAGAGTTGCTGCAGGGCCAAGGAGACTTCCAGTACTTTATCCACTCTGAGAGTCATTAGGGGCACAGAGTTCAGAAGTATAAGGGGGATGCATAGATCCAACACAAAGGTCCTATTAATTTTGACTTCCTTTAGACAAGGATGGGCAACTGCGGCATACGCTCAAAGGAGCAGACGGGGTAAATTGCTGGAGATTGAGCAGGGCTGGGAGTGGATCCAGCTTCTCTGCCCCTAGCTCATGCCACAATCCTGGGAAAGGAATTTATCCTTCCTAGGCTTCAGTTTCCTCATCAGAATAATAGGGTCAGTCACATCCTTCTTGGTGCCTCAGACAGACTGTCAAATTTATAAATGCTTTGACATGGTGAGGCTCTGAGCACATATAAATGCTGCATTTTTAAAAATTTTATTTTAAAAAGACTATAAACCCAAATAACACAAAAACAATAAGGAAATACAAAATTATAGAGAAGACAATAGGGAATTGACAATGGATGCTATATTACATAATATTATCTTCACATATGTTACTCATTTATGAGCCAGAATATCGCAAAAACAATAAAGGAACTACACAATTATAGAGAAGATAGTAGGGAATTAACAATGGATGCTGTATTACATAATGTTATCTTTGCATTCGTTACTCAGTTATAAACAAGAGTAACACAAAAAACAATAAAGGAAATACACCATTACAGAGAAGATATTGGGGAAGTAACAATAGATGCTGTATTACATAATGATATCTTCATTTTTGTTACTCATTTATACAAATATTGGCTCATTCGATTAATCAAAGTTTTCTCCACCTTCCTCTCCATTGTTCTCCCACCCAATCAGTCGTCTTCCCTCTGATAATAACTAGTTTTTGGTTTATTTACTCCCTTGGACTCTCACATTGGGAAGGCACATGGCTGCTTCAGGTTATGCTGTTACAAACGTGGGTGCACTCAAATTACTATGGCACTAGGTGGAAAAGCACCCATCCTCAAAGGTGGTACATAGGCAGGGAACTAGATACACTATAGTCAGTACTCCGTTGATAAGCCCTCGAGGCCCTCAGGGGTCTGGTTGAGTCCTCAGGGTCACCTCAACGGACTGCCAGGCTCGGTCCGACAAAGCCCTCCTGGGGCCCTGGTCGATCCTGCGGGATCGCCCCAGTGGCCCTCTGGGCTCCGCCCCAGTGAGGCACTCCCAGGGGCCTGGCTGAGTCCGTGGGGTCACCCACGCCAACCACTGGGTTCCACCCCGACGAGGTGCCCTCGGGGACCTGACCAAGCCCGCGGGGTTGCCCCCACGGATCTCAAGGCTCTGCCCCAATGAGGCGCTCCCAGGGGCTCAGTCAAGTTTGCGGGGTCTCCCCTGCAAACCACTGGGCTCCTCCCAGTCAAGGCACTCCCGGGGACCTGGTTGGGTCTGTGGTGTCACCCCCGAGGACCGCCAGGCTCTGCCCCAATGAGGCTCTCCCTGGGGCCTGGCACATATAAATTCTATGAGGTAATTTTGAGTGGAAAAGTTGATGCATTTGTTTCCAGAACACTTTCAGTTTTCTCGGAGCACCTCTGTCTCCAGAATCCTTGGGTGTATCTCAAGAAAGGGGTGACTGATGACCTATCGATCACTCATTTATGAAGTGTGTACCTTTTCCACATGCTGGGCACAGTGTGGGGCCCTGGAGGCTCAAAGATGCACCGAGCACCACTCAGGCTGTGGGAGGTCACAGTGTAGGAAGAAAGTGATAATTAGCGCAGAAGATGAAGTCCTGCAGTCCAAGTCCTAATAGAGTGCTGTAGGGAAGATACTGAATGGGGAAGAGGAGCTTGCAGTAGAAAGGGAAGGTGAAGGAGGACTAAGAGTTCCCCAAGGAGAGGGCAAGAAAACACAGTATTCTCCACGGGCTAGCATGAACGAGGATGTGAGCCCAGAGAGACGCCTTACCAGTTAGGAATAGGAAGAAGGCTGCTGTAGGTAATGCCTGAACTAAGGGTAGAGTGGGGAAAGATAAAGGATAGCACACAATGAGATGTTTGAAACCAGGTCAGTTAAAGGAATTGGGATATGGAAAAGCAATGGGATTTGACCACGTTAGCTTTCTTGGGATTAAAATCTCATGTGGTCATGATGAATTATGCCTTTTATGTATTGTTAGATTAGATTTGCTAAAGTGGAGTAATGATGTTTTGTGTTTATGTTCTATAGAGTTTTTTTCATTGTGGTGTTATCATTTGGTCTTTAGTACCATGAGAATGGTGGCCTCATGGAATAAATTGGAATAAGTTCCAATAACTGGAATAAATTGTTGCCTCCTTGTACAGTATTGGCTTTCTATTACTGCTGTAACAAACTAACACAAAATTAGTGACATAAAACAATTACCCTATAGTTATTGAGATCAAAAGTCTAAAGTGAATTTTGTTGGCTAAAATCAAGGTGTTGGCCAGACTGGATCCTTTCTGGAGACTCAAGGAGAGAATTTGTTTTCATGCTTTTCTCCGCTTCTACAGGCTGCCTCAATTCCTTGGCTCATGGCCCTTTTCTCCATCTTAAAAGCCAGCCAATGTATGTAGTATTTCCCAGTATCTCATTCATTCTGGCTCTTTCCTCCCCTATGAGGGCCCTTGTGATTACACTGCCTGCTTCCCCCATAATGCAGGATAAGTCCCATCTCAGTATCTCTAACGTAACCATATTTACGAAGTCCTCTTTTCCACCTAAGGTAGCAGTTTCATAGGTTCCAGGTATTAGGACATGGGTGTTTGCAGAAGACCATTATTTTGCTATTCTT
Organism: Dinomys branickii; assembly: GCA_004027595.1. NCBI lineage: Eukaryota > Metazoa > Chordata > Mammalia > Rodentia > Dinomyidae > Dinomys > Dinomys branickii. Next base: position 68,099 of record PVLD010007812.1, read on the forward strand.
CAGTTTTTGGGAAGAATTTTCACGAAATTGGTAGTATTTGTTCCATGACTATTTGGTGGTATTTTCCAGTGAAGTCATCTGGCCTGGAATATTCTTTCTGGAAGGATTTTTAGCTATAAATGTAATTTTTAAAAACACATACTGTGTAAGAGCATTTAGGTTACATATTTCTTTTTGAGAGCTTTGATGGTTTATGCCTTTTAGTGAATTTATACATTTTATCCAAGCTCTTGAATTTATTGGTTTAAAATTATTTATAATATTCTCTTTTATCTTTTAAATTCTATACTATGTTCTGATATCCGCTTTCATTTCTAATATTGAGCCTTTAAAAATTATAATCAGTTTAGAAGTTTATGCATTTTACTGACATTTTCAAAAACATCAGCTTTTGTTTTTATTTTTCTCTATTGCTATTTTATTGATAATAGGCTCTAATTATCTTCTCCTTTTTCTTTTTCATATATAAGGGTGAACTTTAATGGTATGTGATTTATATCTCATAAGGCTGTAAACAAATATCAGTTAGGCAAGTTGATGATCTCTTATTTTTTTAATTTACACTTCATTATATGACAAAATATTTTTTCAGATATTTTTAAGTAATTTGTATTTCTTTTAAATTTTTATTAGTACATGTTTGCAGTACATAATGATACATTCATCATGGGGAGGTGGTATGTGTACATTATGTATCTTAATCTTCTTCTCCTTCTCTCTCTCCCCTCCTTTTTTTTCTTGTTGTACTTAATTTAATTTGTTCTTGTCCTAGTTTCTTGAGATGGAAGCTTAGGCCTTTAATACCTTTCTATTTTTCTGATGGAAGTGTTTTATGTTTCCTCTAAGCACCATTTTCATAGTGTTTTATACACTTTGATGTATTTTGTTTCAATTTTCTTTCAGTTTAAAATACTTCATATTGTCCCTTGTGATTTTCTTCTTTAATTCACAGCTTACTTATAGGTATCTTGTTTAGCTACTACATTTTGGGGGAGTATTAGGTTGATTTTAGTTTTAGTACGTTGAAGATGCTGCCCCATTTTGTCTGGGTTGAGTAGTTTCCCGTTACTCTTTGTTCCTCAGCTTTAAAAAAGGTTTTGGCTGTCCCTGAGGTTTTAAACAATTTAATTACGGTATAACTTGATTTTTTTTGTAATATTATTTCTTGAGTCTGTATTTACAGTTTTCATCAAATTTTGGGAAAATTCATTATTTCTTGGAATAGTTTCTTCTGAATCCTCATCCGGTTTTCTTTCTTTTCCTGTTAGGGCCACTAATTACACATGCATCAGGTTGTTGAAGTTGCTACACAGGTTGTTCATGCTTGATTTTTCAATGTCTTCTCTCTATGTTTTATTTTGGTTATTTTTATTGCTGTTCAGTAATATTTCCTTCTGCAGTTTTTGATCTGCTGTCAATATCTCCCACTGTATTTAAAAAATCTTAGCTATATCTTTTATTTATGAAAGTTCAAATGAGTTTAAAAATGTTTATCATGCTCAGACTTTCCATTATGTTCTTAAGCATATGAACTATATTTATAGTGGTTCTAATGTTTTTAATAATTTTATTATTTTTGTCATTTCTAGGTGATTGATTTCTTTCTTCAAGGATCATATGTTTCTCACTGAATGCATTTTACATTTTGTTTCTGAGTGCTGAATTTTTGTATCCCTTTAAATGCTTTTGAGCTTTATCATAGGATACAGCTAAGGATCAAATTGTTTGATTGTTTTGAGGTTTGGTTTTTAAATTTTGTGAGGTGAGATTAGGTAACTTTCATTTGAGGCTAATCTGGCAACATTCTCTTAAATGCTGTTCCTGATACCCTACATATTGCAAATTTCTCCACTCTAATTGTTGGAATGTGAACTATTCCCAGCCCGGAGTGAGCCTCAAGAATTGTTTCTTTTTTCCTTTTCTTGTGGGTCTGTCTCCTGCCTTAGGTAGTGTTCTTAAATACAAGCACCTACCAGTAGAAGCACCCCTCTGTATTGTTGAGTTTCACATCTTCAGATTTGTCCAAATTTGGACTGAAAATATTTGAAAACAATTGTATCTATCGTCAATATACATAAGTCTTTTTCATATAATTCCTTAACAATACAAGAACTATTTATGTAGCATTTACATTGTATTATGTACTATAAGTCACCTAGAGATGACCTAACATATATGAGGTATATGGATTATAAGCAAATGTTATGCCATTTTATACAAGAGATGTATGTATTCTTGGATTTTGGTATTTGTGGGGTGTCCTGGATCCAATTTCCTCTGGCAACCAAAGTATTCAGCCAAATACCCAAGAGGAGTCCTCTGCAGATCTTTGGAACTCCTTCCCTGCACAGGTCTATCGTGCCAGTCAACTATTCACTACTGTAAGACAATGTTTGAGATAAACATTTCATAGGAAGGAAAGGTTTGTTTTGGCTCATAGTTTCAGAGATTTCAGTCCATAGTAAGTTGGTGCCATTGCTTTTTGGCCTGTGGTGAGGCAAATCTTCATGGTAGGGAGCACATGGTGGAGCAAAGCTGCTTACCTTGTGGGAGCCAAGAAGTGGAGAGAGGGTGTCTGGGATCCTAATGTCCCCTCCAATAACGTATCTCTAGTGACATAATCTGCCACTCTGCCCCACATCTTAAAGATTCCACCACTTCCCAATAGCAACATGGGCCAAGGACCCAGCCTTTAACATGTAGTCCTTTTGGGGGAACATTCCGGATCCAAACTGGAGCATCTGTTTTCTCTGATACTCTCCCCAAAAACTCTGGCTTGCCTTGGGCTCCCCAGATACCCAATTCCACCCACCCTTTTGTATGGGGCACTCTCCCTGTTCTATGTCTAAGAAACGGTCCAGGCATGGGCTGGGGCAGTTGTAGGTCTCCGTTCTTTTTCGGAGAGCCCTGCCCTTTCCTCCCTGTTGTTCAGTACGTGTGTTCCATAATCTTTGTTTAGTTTTTCAGTTGTTTGAGCAGGGAGGGTGAGTGTCATTTTTACACCATTTGGTTGGAAGTGGAAGTAGATGTAAAATAGCTTAAGGTGAGGTTGCTCAAATATCTCACTTTTATAAGAGCCTCAGAATAATAATGAGTAATGTCATGTTTATGAAAAGCAACATTATGGAAAACTATAGTATGCAGGGAGCATAAGAATAGTCTTGACGTGCTCAAAATCTGTAAAATAAGCTGCACCCCTGCTGAGAGCTCTACTAGAGCAAGACAAGGAGCCCAAGCCACTGCTGAAGGTTGCACACTGACCTTACCCACCTACCACTGGTCTTCTGGTCACTGTGGATTTGCCTGGTTTCCTTGAAGAGTATTTCTGTCCATGTTTCTAGAGAAACCTCTTGAGCCCTATGGGGCCTCCTTGCACCTCAACATTATACTCAAGACTAAGGCATAAATCAATCCTGCCAGGGCTTTGTTTCTGTCTCATGGGATCATGATTAACTCTGGGCAGCTGAATTAGGAGAAATTACTTACTTTCCCTGAGTAATTTGGATTTTCTGAGATGGAGGGACTCTGGAGATGAGGAAAAATAGTTGAGAAGCTCCCTGTGCTGTATGGGACTGGCAGCTTGGATGGCTGAAGGTCTCTGATGACCACTTTCTGAGGAAAGAGATTGAAATAGAGTCATCAGAAGCCTCTGTTCCATGCCTAGAATCCTCATTTCAAAGAGCCTGGCCAAATGGCCCAGAAGATCTTTTCCTTATATCTTTATGAAACTTAGTACCTTTTCCCTTCTGGTTCGTCTTTACTAAGACAATGTGCATAAAACCTAAGGGTAGCTAATCTCTGCCTGCCAAGAGATATTCTCCCTTCCCAAGTAACCATGAAGTTGTCTGTCAGGGAAAGCTGTGGCTGCTTCTATAACAATGACAGAGTATTGTAGTGATGAGAGACAGCAGGTGTCATCTCTGTCCGTATTACACAACAGGCTCTGTTGACTGAATAGTATGAACATAGGCATCCAATACTTCGATACTGTCAGCCACATAGGTCAGGGCATACAGGGATGGACAGTAAATACTGAATCAATACACTGATTGTCATGGGCTTGAAGAGGGTCACATTGACTGAGTGTCTGCCTGTTTTGCCAATGATACAAAATAAGAAACAGCACCTCATCTACCACAGGGAGTTTTCCAGCCTAGTGGTGAGGTGGGGGAGAACTGGAAAGAACTAAAAAGCTGTGATGTCTCCAAGCATAGTGATTCTCAGCTCAGCAGGAAGAGATCCCTTAGTCCTAGCTTCATCCTTCAGTGGTAGCCCTCTGAAACTGTATGTTTTCTGGTCGGCATGCTCTGAAAGCTTTCTCTTGTTTGGGACATTTTCTGTAAATGTGAACCCCACCTCTCCAAAAGGGAAAGGCAGGCACTTGGTTTCCCACATGTTTTCTGCTAGGTGTATTACAGATCCAAGTGCTCCCAAGCAGGTGCCCTCTGAGAGTCTGAGATGGGGAAAGCGCAGAGGGAGGAAACAGGGATATAACTGACTTTTCAATGAGGGTAACTGGGAAGTGTTTTGGGGTTCTGGGGCTCACAGTCAGGACTGGGTTTCTGCTGGCATCAGTGTTATCCCTGATCATCCTGCATTTAAGCCTGGCCTTCTGCTTCTCCTGATGATTTCTTGAGCTGACATATTTTAATAAATTCTTTTTTCTTTACTTGAGGTAGACAGAGAGGTGTTCTGTGATGTGTAACTGAGAACCTGACAGATATACCTCTCAGTTGTTGGTTGTTAAGGGCTGGTGCTTCCTGTTTATGTGAATGCAAATTGAACTCATTTGTTCTGTGATTGAAGGTACAACTTCCTAAGAGTTGCTAGGTCAGAATGAACAAGCATGTCCCTTGCCCACTCAAAGGAATGAATGGAAATCTCACTCCTACAAGTGTTCTGGCTGGTCGTGCACCCTACGTACTCTGGGGATGAATTGCATTAGTTTGCGCCTCTGACTCACTTTGGGTCATCATGCCTGGGTACCTAAGCCAGAAATGTGCAGTCACCCCAGACCTCCCTCCCTCTCACTTCACCAATCTAAACTTTAGAACATGACCTTACTTACTCCTGTTTACATTATTGCCCTTTTGTCCATCTCCACAACAGCTGCCCCAGCTGTGACTTAGTGTATCTTAGTCACTTTCTTATTGCTGAGACACAATATCTGACACCCACAGTTTAAAGGAAGAGAGATATATTTTGGCTCATGGTTACAGTCCATGGTCCACTGTCTCCAATGGAGCAGTGACATGGAACAGGGGCGGAGCGAAGGAAAGGGTGCTCCAGTTCTGAAGGCCAGAAAGCCCTGAGTGAAGGGAGGAGGCAGAGAAGGAGACAAAGCCTCACAGCCCACAGGGCCCCGCCTCTTCTAACCAGACCCCGCCTCCTTACTGTAAGTCAGTTGTATCCTCCCGAGGATTCAGGCACCTCCTAAAAGGCCCACCTATGAGTGCACAAGGCCTCTGGGGACATTCTTGATCTAAACCAGGACACCTTGATCTATAATATTTGTCTTGGAGTTCAGCTGTCTGTCCCAGTCCTTTTACATTTCAGCCATCACCCACACCCCTAAATTTAATCAGGTCCTTCCTTCATTCAGGATGAAACCCTTCAGTGGCAAAGCGGCACCTTAGCTCCTTGGTGATCTTGCCCCAGATGACTATTTTAAACTCACTTTCTTCTACTGCCTCATCATCTCCTGTGTCTGCCCGCCCACCCATCTCCAAACACCAGGATCACACTGCTGCATCCTGGAGCACACTACTCTCTCTTTTTGAAATGTCCTTTATTACATCATGCATTTGGTATACTCCTACTCATTCGTCAAGATTTCCTGAGAATGACACCAACTCTGGGAAACAGTGCTGCCATTTCCAGCATTGTAATGCTTCTTTTTCTGTCCTCCTGAAATGCCTGTCTACGCCTTTCTACTATGGAACTTGCCATGTGTACCTTCCCACTAGAATGCAGGCATAAGAGCTGGGATCCTCTTTGCCTCTGTTTCTTGAGGGCTGACAGCAGACTGACATTGAATGGAGACTCCATGGATGCTTAGGAAATCAATCAATCAATCAATTTTAACAGCAATTGCAGGAGAGAACTTTGAAGTTAATCTAAAGCATAGTTAACCTTTATTCCTTTTTTTTTTTTTTGTAGTATTGGGGATTGAATTCAGGATCTTGCACTTGCCAGGAAGGTGCTTTTGCCACTGAGCTATATCCCCAGCCCCGATCTTTATTCCTCAGTGCACGTTGTTATTAAATTAGTAAGATTGTAGTCACTCCAGCCCCAGCCAGCCCCTTTCTAGTGGACCACATGTATCCCTCAGAGGAATCTCTTTCTGCACAGGCAGCCTCAATGCAGACCCAGAAAAAGACATGAAGCACTTACTAATTTATAAACACCTTGGGTATCAAGAATGGTAATTAACATAGAACTCACTACTAGTTAGAAAGTGGTTAATAGTTAAAATGTTGACATTTAACAAAATAATGTCTTCTCTTTTTCCAAGAATGATTTTAAGTTAAGGATGCTTAGAACAGCTTCAAATGAGAGGAAATCTTTGCAGACACCATGTGTATTTAAGAGGCACCACTTCTTGTGGGCATTCTTCATTGTTGCCATTAACCATGCTGACAATGGCAGGCATTTGCCAGACCCTTGCAGGCCAAGGGAGAGATGCAGAATGGAAGACAGGCCCACTTTCACAAGAATCTCTCATAGCAAAGGAAATTATGCTTGCAAAGCAAATGAATTTAGAGGGAGGCAGGTGATCATTCATAAATCCAAAAAGACCCTCTGCTGTACAAAAGGATTTCCCACAGGGCTCTTTCAAATAGGAAATGCTTTGGAGCACTTAAAATATCATTGAGTTTATAAGGAGTCGGTTAAGAACTAATTCTTTCAGAAAGCAATCTACTGCACAATGGGGATGTAGCTACCTTTAGAATTGCAGCCCTGTCTTTGCTTTGCTACCAACCTGACTTGTCAGCAACCTTTAGAGGGAACACTTACAAAAGAAAGTACGTGACAGTGTCAGGGGACCTGAGTTGGAGTCTGTCTTTTGACCATCCTGGCTGAGTATGGAAAAATATCTGCCTGTGTTCTCATGTGGAACACAGGGGATAAGTAATCTTTGGGGAAGCAGGGGTCAGTAATCTTTGGTAAGAAACGAAAAACAGGATGGCATGCCCCATAATGTATGTGGTTGTTTACCCAGGTATTAATTTGCTAGTTCCATCATCTCAGTCACTTTCTCATCACTGCAGTAAAATACCCAACATCCACAACTTAAAGGAGGAAACATTTAATTTGGTGCATGGTTTGGGAGATTCAGTCCATGATTATTGGTCCAAGGTATAAATAGCATGGGAAAAGACCATAGTGGAAGAAAGTAGCCATGGAGCTACTTTGAATGAAGAAAGGGGCCCAGTGACCTGCCTCTTCCAGTCAAGCCCCACCTCCAACCAGCACATTTAGCTATGAAGTTACCAGTCGATTAATCCACTGATAAGTATAGCACCCTCATGATCCAATCACCTAAAAGTCCCACTTCTGAACATATGAGAATTTGGGGGAAGATTCTTGATTCAAGCCATAATAGCTATCATGATAAAGTGCTACAGACTGGATGGCTTAAAAAACATTTTGTCACTTGACAGTTCTGGAGGCTGGATGTCTGAGATCAAGCAGGTGGCGACTGTTCTTCAGGGTTTCTCTCCTAGCTTCTTGTGGTTGATGGATCCTTGGTGTTCACTGGCTTCTGTTGTCACCACAGTCTCTCATTTCATCATCACATAGCATTCTCTGTGTGCACATAGAGTGCAATTCCATCTTAACTAATTCCATAAGCAATGACCCTATATCCATGTGAGCCACATTCTGAGGTACTCGGGTTGGAACTTTCACATATGAATTGTGAGGCAGATATGATTCAAGCCTTAACAACTCATCACTGCTTTTATACTCTAGTCACTGAAATGACAGACGAGCTGTGGTCTTTTTATCTTGTTTGATCTTTTACCTTTCTTGGCCAAAATGTTGCCAAGTCAAAGGTATTTTTTATAGAAATGACAGCAAGCCACAAAGGGAAGTTCTTGGATGTAGAAATCAAGGCAAAAAGGAAACTCCAGTGGAGAACAGACGGTGTTGCAAAGAGGGCAATGGTTCCAGTAGTCGTTTCCTTTTTCCTGCCGTCTTCTCCTATCCCTCTCCTTTTTGGGAACGGAGTGTACTTAGCAAGGTTTTGCTCACATCCTCTCACCCTCTTGCCACATGGAGAAGTACAAGCAAGGCCTGGCACTCTATTCTTAGCAATATTGACTTCTTACTGGAAGATTTCTTATATCCCATGGAAGCCTGCTTCTGTCACACGGAAACAGCTCTTGGCCTCCATGCTTCTTCCGAATCAGCCACAAGAACAGTAAGTCAGTCATTTTTCCCGAGTGTGGTTTCCAATAAGCTTAAAAAAAAAAGCAACAACAAATACTACTGTTTTAAACCTTGGATTGCTGTAAGTTTGGAGGTCAGAGGATAGAGGAAATGACTTTGAGGACATACTTGTTTGTGCCCCAGGGGTACTGAAGTTCTTATCTCCAGAGACACAAGATCCCACCTTGGAGCCCAGTTGTGGAGCTAGATCCACCTTCTGCCTTTAACTCCAGCCCAGAATATCCTGGTAGGGCTAAATACAAAAGGAAGAAGTAGAAGTAATCCAGCTCATGCACAGTAAGTCTCTAGGCATGCACTCAGTGGTCTTCAGCAGTCCTCAGCCAACTTCAATCCTAATTATTGTGTCATTAGAAATGGAGTTTTGAAATCACCCTCCCATCCCGTGGGCTTTGGATCCTGTGGTGTCAAAAATTCCACTGCTCCATGAGGGAGCAGAGTCAAGATTCTCATTAGCAAGAGTGAAACATCTGACCAACCCTTTAATCCTGCACTAAACACTGAGGTTTAAAAACCATCAACACAAAGCTTTCTCAGGCCCATGAGTTTCTTCACTGGCCAGTTCCCACCCTGTGGAGTATACTTTGATTTTCAGTAAATCTTTGATCCTGCTACCCCTTCTGAGTGTTCTGCTCAATTCTTTGTTCATGACATTGAGAACCTGGATAAGAATCCTGATCTAGCAACATCCCTATATCCATGCTTTTGATAATATCCCTTACATTTTTGGTATAGCCATGTGACTTGCTTGGGCCAAAGGGAGTAGCTTGAAAAGTATTCATGCTTTATAGCATGTCCTTTCATTCCTCTTGCAACACCAGTGGGCAAACTCAGCTAGGTGGCTAAAGGAAGAGATACTCCCTAAGTCAGAGACAAGCTATTCCAACTAATCCATCTTAGACTAGCCAGCTTGTGGCCAAATCTGCACAGATTGCAAATGTTTGGGTGAACCCAGATCCTGTTAGAAAAGTCTGCACCAGGCTGGTGGATTTGTCCAACCCAAACTGCAGAGTCTCTAAGTTGTCAGCTAAAGTAATGTCTTTTTTTATTTAAGAGTCGCTTGGTTTGGCAATGGTTTGTTATGTAGCAAAAGCAAACATACATGTTTTCCAAAGGGTTTTTCTAGAGTCAGTTGCTACTGGTGAGATCATATATGTTGGGAATTTTAGGGACAGCTGTCTGTAAAGCCAGTCACATTTGAGTGGCCTTGGGTAGGACATGGGATCCATTACCAATTATGTTCTTGTTACCAATTTTTGACTGCAAATTGGGTCTCTCTTCTTTATTAGAATTGTGCAAATAAAAAAAGACTGAGTGGTTGTTGAATGAGGCGAGAAGGAGATTGTCTGCCAAGCATGGAAGGTAAACTCACATAGGAGATGAACTCACAAATCAACTTCTTGACTTGTTAGGTTTTGATTTTATAGATACAGGGTAAAAAAATGAGGGGTAGGGATAGGTTAATAAAGGGGAGGAGTAGTCATGTCTTTTTGAGGAATGGCAGAGACTTTTCTGGAATTTGGCTGCCACCTTTTTTGCTTTTTATTGAGACTGCTACATAGTCCAGGCTGGCATTAACTTGAACTCATGTTGATCCTATTGCCTCAGCCTCTGGAGTGTTGGGATTATAGGCACATACCATAACACCTGGGTGTCTTTTTGTTCCTTTTATGGTCCTTCCCCAGCATCATGTAATTGTCATAGCCCTGATGTGGAATGTGTGTTATTTAGCATGCAGATGGGGTTATTATGGACTTGTCTGGTGGTCACTCAGACAGCCATATTTGATCCAACCAGTTTCAGCTAGCCCACCTGAAGAGGGGCCACAGGCCTACAGGTATCTTGTCCTAAAAGTAAACAAGATTACAGCAGGGTACAAATTCCATTACCTCAGGCAGTGCATGATTAGGGTGAGGTACGACTCTCTTTAAAGTCAACTAACCCCAAATCATGGCACTGTGTCAAAGTGGGTAACAACTGTTCAACAAAAGTTTCAGTTGCTTATGCAATAAAGCTATATTTCTACTTCATGTCACAGTTCATTTATGTGCTTCCAGCATCTCACATGTCTATGATCAGCTGTGGAGTTGTCAAGGCTAACTAACTTTGGACGGTCCATCTGGGACACCTTGTCTCTATTACACGTGGCACCTCACCCTTCAGAAGATTAGGGAAAATGGACTATGCTTATATACACCCATGTAGGGAGGCAGGGACAGTGACTTTTATGTATCAACTTGACTGGATCACAAGACTCTCCGGTATCTGGTTAAACATTGTTTTGGGGTGATTAAACATTGCTTTTGGCATGTTTCTGAGGGTGTTTCTTGAGAGGCTAGCATCTGCAGTGATAGGCTAAGAGGCTTGCCCTCCCCATGTGGTAAGCATCCATGGAAGGTGTGAGTAGAACAAAAATGTAGAGGAAGGGAAGATTTGTGGGCTTTCTTCTTGAAGGATTGAGCTATCAGTCTTCTGCCTTTGACTCTCCAGTCTCAGGCCCTTGAACATCACCACCATCTTGTCAAGGTCTCCAGTCAACAGACAGAAGATCTTGAGATGTCTCAGTCTCCATAACTGTGTGCGCTAGTATATGCTAATCATGTTTATCATCTAATGTGTGTGTGCGTATACCTATATCTATTTCTATATCTATCATCTATCTATCTTATATTTTTGGAGAACCTTGATTAATACAGAGGTACTGGCACCTTCCATCCTGTGTCCTCTGTTCATTCAGCAGACTAGAAAAGAGAAAGAGCAAGAACAGTCTGGCCAGACTTATTTTAGGATCCAAGGCCAGAAGCAGCATTAATCATTTCCTCCTTATTCCATCAACTGGAGCTAGTTATTTCACCCCACCAAGATCCAGGGGTGCTGAGAACACATACTAGCAGCATGTCAAGAAATGAATGGAGATAAATACTGATGAGAACCAGTAGTCTGCCCAGGCAGTCATATAATGTTAGAGATTGAATCCAGGGCCCTCACACTGAGCTGCATCCCCTGTCTTTTTAAATTTTGAAACAGGATCTCTTAAGTTGCTAAGTTGCTTAAGCTAGGCTTATATTTGTGATCTACTCTCCTCAGCCTTTCAGAGTGCTAGGGTTACAGGCATGTACTATCCTGCATGCCTCATGTCAGCTGTGTAATCAATGAGAAGAGGACTTACTCCAGGCTATTTCTTTATACTGGTGTATGGGCATTCACATGGGGAAAACTGAGGCACTTTAGCTCCTTGACACTATGCCCTTATTTTTCAGAATCACATTACCTGTGGTATACCAAAGGTAGGGCAATGAGAATAGACAATATTGGGTGCATCTCTACAGAGAATTTTAAAAGAATAATAAAAATAGCTGATAAGTGATGTAGTTTTTAATTATCAGAATATGCCACAATAGTGTTAAGATACTCTTCCCTAACAAAAAATAAGTATTGAAATGCTAGACAATCACTACCTTAGTGTTGAGATCTAAAAATACAAACATAAGCTACTGTTGGCCCCTAATGAGGGACTCAGCTACACACTTTGGTTCTAAAAACCATTGCAGAGGCATCTGGAGTTCACAATCATTTGAGTATGATTTTCAAAGGTTCCCTCCAGCTACTCTGTTTTATTGTTTTCAACCTGTAAACACGGGGGCTGGTTGGAGGGTAGTTCAACTGTGGAGTGTTTGTCTAGCATGTATGAAGCCCTAGGTTTGATCTGAGTGCTGCAAAAACAAAGACAAAAGCAAGTAAATAAAAAACCTGTAAACACAAATAAAAACAAGTGGTCACATGGAGTGACAGAACTGAAGCAACTCCAATTCTGTTTCACCATCGTCACAAAGCGTTGTTTATTTTTATTTATTTATTTGTTTATTATTGAGACAAACTCTTGGACTTGCAACCCTCTTGCCTCAGCCTCCCAAGTAGCTTGTATTACAGGTATATACCATCACACTTGGCTGCTTGGTTTTTATTTATTGCTTCAATGCAAGAACATCTGGTCCCTCAAATGTTGGAGGCAGAGCTTCTTCCAAAGATAATTTGAAGGATGCTTAGTCATTATGAGCTTACTGGGTGTTCAACAAGTTTATTTCCATGCACAGTGTCTGTTTAAAGGATAAGTAATGAAATTGTAATCCTTGGGTGGTCATTTTTCATGGAGGGCAGTTGCCAAATTATCTGCTTTGGGTCTCAAGGGCACTAGATTAGTCATTAGCCTGAAGCAGCGGGCTGGCCTGTTGTGACCTCTCTGCAGCAACCATTCCCACTTGACTCCTGGGTTTCCCTAGAGATAAGAGCATGTCCTCAGGAAGCAGTCCGACTGGGCAGGTCTTTGGAATGCCAAGTCTTAGGTCGAGACATTGATTGTGTTCTGGATGACGCGGTTCACTGACTGGTGCACTTCAAGCGCACCCAGCATGGATGCAGATCATGAGATCCTGAATCTTTGTCTTCCTCTCTTGCCTACTGTCTGTTCTCCATTTACTCCACAGAAGATCATCCTGTTAAGTATCCTCTGGTCCACATAAGTACAAATCTGGAGATATCTTCCCACCTACAGTTCCTTCTCTAAGTGTGCCATGTTCTTGCATTTTTATGTTAATGGCACTGTTAATCTCTCTGTCTCAGTAATCTTTTACTTTCCATAGTTAATCAAGCTCAGTAGTTTGGATTTCTATTTTTCCATCTACTCTGGTTTCCACTTGGGTCAGCTTGTATCACTCTCCCCAGCAGTACACTCTGCTGTGAAATGAGAGCACACATCACTTTCATCCTGTCTTTTCCCTGAGATCCTCAGGGGCTTGCTGTTGCGGCTGCTGTTGCTGCTGCAGCTGCAGTGTAGACACTGCTTTTCTTAAAGAGCCTGGCGTCAAAGATAAGGAGACTCTCAGCTTCCAACTGAAGATCTTTTCTTTCTGTTGATTGATTCATTCATTTAAGTCTTGGTGATTGAACCCAGAACCTTTGCAATGAGTGACATTCCAGCCCCCTTTTTATGTTTCATTTCAAGACAAGTTCTTACTCTATAGCTACATTGCCTAGACTGGGTTTGAATTTGCTATCCTCCTGCCTCAGCCTTCTAGAGTGTTGGGATTATGGGCATGCACCACATGTCTGGTTACCCTGGGGGTCTTAATAATTCAGATCCTTCTAATATGAAAATGTCCCAAATCTTATCTCACTATAGCATCAGTTGATGGTCAAGGATGTTGTCCACTAAATCACTCTCTGATACAGGTGGGGCTTTTCGGATAAAGCTTCTCAGGTACACTGCTTCGGGTGCAAAGGCCAAGAAGAAGAAAGACAAATATTCTTCCCCCTCAGTCACCAACATATAGTGGTGAAAAGACACAAGAAAACCACAGTTGGTTCCTCTGACTCTTGCCCCATTTCTCTGATTTGAGGAAGTGACATTCTCTGACATTCCTGGATATTCCCTAGTATTCCTTCTGGGCTATGTGCCCTCCTCTGACTCATTCTGTCTCTCTCCAAAAATGCCATGTTTGCAGGTACATGGCTCGAATCCTGCTTCCTATTCTACAGGAAGCTGGGGGGCCATGGGCAGGACAAACTGTGGTGCCAAGTCTATAAAATTACCTCCTGGGGTTCATACCCTCTGTGGCACTCTCAGTCACTGATTCTGGCCTGGCCCCGTGGTCTGCTTTGACTGTGGTAAATTAGTGACTATGCCAGTTCTGGACCAAAGTTTTAAGAAACCCTGATAACTTCTGATTTTGCACCTTTAGAGTATATAAGCTAACATGCAAGAAGTCTGGTTACCCTGCTGAAGAGACTTCACAGAAAGTCCACATGAAGAGAGTGGCCTAAAAATACACGGAGAGGGAGAAGGCCAAGTCCCAAGCTGACTTCCAGAAAACTCCAAGCCAAGTTTCTACAAATGGCAAGCACATGAAAGAACCCAAGTTAGGTTATCAGGAAAGGTCCTTATGGAACCAAATTAGCCAATATAATTGTGAGAGAGATGAAAGTAGTTGTAGTTTTAAGCCATTTAGTTGGGAAGTGTAACTGCTAATTGTGATATGTTAACTTGATTTGAATAAGGACCACTTAGATTAGGAAAGCACAGCTCTAGGTGTGGCTGTGGGTGATCAACATGTAAACCCACAAACAGGGGACCCATCTGAGATGTGGGTGGCATTACCCAACAGGCTTGTAGGCTGGATGAAATGAAAAGGGAAAGAAGGAAGTATTCTCATTTTGGAAGAGCTCTGGTCTTTCTCCTTGCCTTTGGACATTAATCTTCAGTCTCTTCAACCCTATGACACAGCCTTGAACTGGTGACTCTCCAGTGAGCTTCCAGGTCTTCTTCCTTGGACTGGTGCTGCATCCTTGATGGCTCTTATTCTGTGACTTTCATTTTCTGGGGCTGAGCAGCTACTGGACCCACCAACTCTCCAGCATGCAGATGGCTATTGCAGCCCTCTGACACTCTGATCCTACCTTGCATAATTATGCATATATTTTCTATTGATTTTGTTCCTTTAGAGAACCTTAAGTAATACAGGAGGTTTACTGTGCAGCAACAGGTGACCAAAATCTATGTATTCGCTCGCTGGAAGTCATTTAATTATATATCTGTGCTTGATGCCATGTTAGGCCAAAAGGGTGCAAAACTAAACATAGCATAAGATTGTGAACTCCATTTGTTTCTGTTCATGAAAAATCTCTACAAAGATAATTACTTTAATTCAATATTTTAAAAGCAAAAGATGTCTGCTTACAATATATTTACAGTGAATCCTTTGGTAAAAAGAATAATTACCCACACATTTACTGTATTTGTCATTTCCTTCAACTTAGAGTTTATAATCACTGAAGCACCCTCGAGATTCTTCAAATAAAACTCAATTTAAGAAATATTTTTTGATCAGTTACTATGTGCTCTTTTTATAAAGTTTTTCAGTCTGTGTACTCAACCGAGATTGGGTTGAAATTCAGATGCTCTTTCCATCTGCTGTCTATTGGCTTGCACTGGGGTTATTGTCCTAAGTTGCTCAGGGATCCTGTTTTTGTCTATTAGCATATATCCTTGTTACTATTATGTATCCCTTGGCTGTTTTCCTATTGCTTCAGCAAGAATTACATTCAGTTGTTCAGTTTCTAAATGGCCTAATTAGTAATACTTTTTTCTTTCTTTCTTTCTAATCTCTTGTCTCCAATTGTGCTCCCTCCCCCTCACCTTCACTTCCTCTGTGAGTTTTACTCAACATTTTGCTAATGAGTTCACATTCCATTGTTGGCCCTCCATGAATTGATGCCCAGTCGTTTGAGGTTTCCTTGCTTTAATTACTTGGGGGGGGCGCAAATTTTTCTCCTTGGTCTTTTCTTCTAGACACTATTGACTCTGAGTTTCTAGCCACTTATCTCTCCTACGCCTTTGTTTTTCACAGAAACAGAGACTGTAAAGCACAAAGGAGCCCTGGAGACCACATAATTTGACAGATGCACAAACTTTGGACCAGAGAGTTAAGGTATTTGTTCAAAGAATCACAGCGAGTTATTGGCCAACCTAAGAGCAGAACCTGTGGACCTTGGCTTTTGGTAGAATCAAGAAATCCTGCTTTCACTAATATAAGCAATGCATTATTAAACCATAGGATATTGATGCCAGTGGGTCACGTCATGATTGACTACTCAGCTCTCACTTATAATTATTAATAAGCACTTCTCTGTTTTTAATCTTAGGCTAAATGTGGAGGAAAATATGAGAAAAAAGAGGAGAGAGTTGGAGTGAGAAGCTGTAAGGTGGATAGCTGTAAGTCACACTATTTTTATAGTTTAGCATTGGGGTGACTACTCTTATTCTTCTCATTCATTTATTCAACAAATCAACAATTATTTATTGAGGTATATATGTATGGATGCACACACACCCACAACACGTGTTCCCCAGAAATATGCTGTATCCCTATAACTATACTGAAAATACATTCAGTTACAAGTTTTATGCCTGTTGCAAAGCATCATAGATTTGTTACTGTTTTAGGAAAATAGGCACTGTGATTGTATACAATTATTCCCAGATCCCCAGTGCCTAGATGCATCTAATCATTATATTTCACAGCAGGTGCTTTCAAATTCAAATGTGTTTAAGGGCCATGTATTTGACCTAAATAAGTGGAGTAGGTTGAATGTGTCACATAGGTGGAGTGCTGGAGATGGTGGCAGCCTCAAGACTACAAAGCCTATTCAAAGGGGGTGGTTCCTACCCCACATCAGGTGATTATGGTCATAAGAGTTCTATGGCTAATATTTCTAGAACTTCTGAATTTTTAAGAGATGCTAGATACCTGTATTTTATGTGAAATCTCCTGATGTTTAAAAAGTTGGTGACTAATTTAAAAAATTTAAAATGACTGTATGGGTCAAACTAAACATGTTTAACTCCTGGACAAACAGTTTCTTCCACCACCTGATATGTTTTTGAGAAGTTTCAGATAAGGCATCGCCTGTGCCACGTTTATATATATATATATATATATATATATATATAAAATTCTGGAAACAAAATATATATTAGCAAAGCCAACTGATGAGTGTGTTTGACTTATTCTTTCGTTACTATATGCAGATATATATCTCCATGTGGCAATCTGAATAGTCATCACATTTCTTCACCTTCAACAATGAGTCCAGTGTGGGCTCAAATTGTCCAGTTCAAGGTTTTTAATAGTCTCCTAAACTTCCAATCTAATTTCTTGTTCTCATTGCTTGTCTTATTTCATTTGCTTAATTGTCAAATATCTGTAGAGTAGATTCTAGGTGTCAGACATGGTTTTAGACACTAAAGACTTGACAGTGAGTCACAGACATGATCTATTTTTTCATAGAGCTTATTTTCTGCTGAGGTTAAGAAGACAACAGTCAAGTAAAAAGATGAATAAATTACCTAGCTTGAAGTATTGATCACTGTGATGAAAGACAGTCAAATAGAGAAATGGGCTAATGGTACAAAGAAGACTTTTCTGCAGAATTACTGTATTAGAGACTGAATTGTGAGAAATGGACACAGATACAAAGATTGAAGATTGCAGTCTGGGAAAAGACCTAGGGTAAAGGTCTTGAGACAGGTGTGGATTTGATATGTTCAGGGCTCAGAGAGATTTGCTGATTGGGCTCTCTCACCTAGCCTTTCTTCAGCGTTTGGCAGCTTTTACAACCCATCCCCAATGCAACTCTTCCCTAGCTTGTGGGTTTGCTGGCTCTCTCCAAGGTGCTGAACATGATTGTGACGCCTTAGAGAGCTTATACACTGTGAGTTTCATCAGTTATCTCAATATTGTGCTCATTGAGGACACTTACAGACCTATGACTTCATGCAAATTTTACATCCATAGAAGGGGGAAAGCTTACTGCATTTATAGTTTTCTCTTCTCTGAAAACCAGAAACATTTTATAGTAGTCCAGAAAGATAATGCCCTGAACTAAAGTAGTAGCCAAGGTAGAATTATTGGTAACTGATATGTTATGGGATGTGTGTGTGTGTGTGTGTGTGTGTGTGTGTGTGTGTGTGTGCCTACACTGGCGGAGTGAAGGGACACATTTAGGATGGGTGATTGCAAGGTGCCAGGCTTGAATAAGTGGGAAGATGGGGGTGCCAAGCACCGAGATTCAGGAAATATAAGGATAAACAGGTGTTATTTGCATACACACCATGGTGGGTGGGGACATACAGTGAAGGGCAAGACTGAGTGGAGAAGCTGAGAGGGAGATCCTGAATCTGAAGCTGGGACTCTAGCACAAAGCCTCTTTCTGCCATCTCAGATTGGAACACCAAATAAAGGAGACCAGTTAAACATAATTACAATGAGACGATGGTCCTATAATGTTATTAAACACTATTATTATTTTGTATTTTGAGAAAGGATTTTATCAAAATACAAGTTTTATCAAAATACAAGTTTCTATTACTGGTGGATAAGTTTCTAGAAACTTATCCACCAGTAACTTAGAAACTTATCCACCAGTAATAACTTAGAAACTTAGAACTTATCCACCAGTGACTTAGAAACTTATCCACCAGTAATAGAATTGTTAAAATCAGAATGCTACAAAGTGTGTTAATGTTATACATCTTAAAAGATAAAAGTTATCCAGGCATAGTGCCCATCCCAGTACTTGAAAGGCTAAGGCAGGAAGATTATGAGTTTGAGGCCAGCCTAGGCTACATAGGGAGTTCAAGCCCAGGTTGGAGACTCTTTCTCAAACAAACAAAGAAACAAACAATACAAAATCAAACCAAACAGAAAGGTAAAAGTGAGGCAATACCTTTACAAAATCAGACCAGAGTTGTTTGGTGTTATTTTAGTTTCTTCTGTGTTCATTTAAGTACTCTTTATAAGCATATATTTGTTTTTTTTATTTTTGTGATTTAAGCATAGGTAGATGGTAGAGAAGGCCATCATTTTGTTCTAGATATTGTGTCCTAAGAATACCTGAAAAAGAAGACACAGCTCTTGCCACCAAATTATCCACAAATTGTACCTGGGTTGACATTTCTACTTTGAAATAGTGATTTCTTTCCTTAACTGATGAATATTGCTTTAAAAAATTGGTCAGTTGGTGTGTTCAGAGAGCATGCATCTACTTATGTTTTTTTTTAATCCCTGAGGCTAATTGTAAATTACCATCTCACCAACGAGCCCTACAATTTTCAAAGGACAAAAGTTCAACAATGTACAGATCTAAATTGGCTGTTTTATAAATTCTAGAATCAGGAAGCACTTTACTCTATAAAGTAGAACGTGCATTCTGAGAGCCAAGTGAAGATGTTAATTTTATAAACAGAAAAGGACTTAAAGCAGAAACAAAACAAAACAAGATCAGATCGGTTATTTCAAAGTTACTTTCCATGGAAGGTAGAGTCAGAAAGGCAGAACTGTAGGGAAATAACTGATTAGTTAATATCAGTTTATTTCAAGTTACCTTTTCCTGCGTAAGGATTTTTTTTCTGCATAAAGATTAAGGCAGAGGGAACTTCACTATCTTCCCAACTGAAATTGGCCTGTTTGGGACATTTGACTATTATCTCTCTAGCCTGATTTCTTGGGAAGTTTGTTAAGCAACTTAGTTTTAGCGTGGTGACAGGTATCCTTGGCATGAGTGACTCCATTTCGATTTTTAGTCTCGGTTTTTGAAACCTAGTGCAACAGCTTAGTCCAAAGCAATGATATTGTATAATTTTTATTCAAATTTTAAGAGACTTGCTATAAATTACTCTGACTAGGAATGAATTTTAGTAGTGGCCAAGACCTGCTTTATTTATTTATTTAGCATTTTTTTCTAGTTGGAAATAGTTTCCTTGATTATTATTTATGAATCTTTCTCACTTGGACTTTTTTTTAAAAATAAAAGTACAAAAACATTAACAAACAGACACCAATTAGCATAAAAAATAGTACAATCACAACTGATCTATAGACAAGGTGACATGGTCTCAACAGTGGTTATTTCTTTATCCATTGATATCTTCGAAGTGTAAATATATGAACCCATATACAGACATGCAAAATTGGTCAGACCATTAATCCTCTCAACAACAGAAAAACACAAAAACCAAACATCCAAAGACAGAAAACAAAACAGGCAAACAACAACAACAACAACAACAAAAACACCAATAGTTGCTGCTTTGCATATTGATATCTTCGAAGTGTGTGTTCAGGATAATACAAACAGACATACAATATTGATCAAATAACCCGTCATCAATTATTCCTTAGCATTGAGTGATATAATACAATAGTAGAACAATGTTAGCCCTCCTGCATATATGTATATTCATATATACATACATACATTTCTGTCTCTTTCTTTTCTCCTTTCCCTCGTCCCATCTGTTCTTTGTTTTTGAACAGATTTCCTTCATGTCTCTTAGTTTATATTCCCACCCTCGGGTTCTTACACCAGTGATACAATGCGTTGCCTGCACATGTATCGCTGATTTATTTC